>WBZZ01002308.1:32500-55000 GCA_019918135.1 Paulinella micropora | reverse complement strand
TCTTCTTCTTCCTCTTCTTCTTCTTCTTCTCCTCCTCCTCCTCCTCCTCCTCTTCTCCTCCTCCTCCTATTCCTTCTCCTCCTTCTCCTCCTTCTCCTCCTCCTCCTCCTTCTTCTTCTTCTTCTTCTTCTACTTCTTCTTCTTCCTCCTCCTCCTCCTCCTCATAGGCTATCGTCCTCCGAATTGGTGCGCCATGGTGTTAACGACTATCCAGGTTTGTGTGTGTTATGGTGTGCTGTCTTTGAATGTTTGGTTGCTCGTATGTGTGTGTTGTGCGCGCGTTGTATGTGCGTGTTCGAAAAAAATCTGCCCTATGAGTTTGAGCGGCCATTCAGAAAAGTGTGTGAGTGTGTGTGTGCATGTCTGTGTGTATGGTTTTGCTGTGGCACAGATCTCGCAGATGTTTTTCGGCATCGCGTTTTTAGTCGTGGTCTACATCTACATGGCGGTAGCTACCTTTCAAGCTACCTATCTACATACATACCTGCCTACCTACCTACCTACCTACCTACCTACCTACCTACCTACCTACCTACCTGCCTGCCTACCTACCTACCTACCTACCTACCTACCTGCCTACCTCATCTACCTACCTACCTACCTACCTACCTACCTACCTACCTGCCTACCTCATCTACCTACCTACCTACACCTACCTACCTACCTACCTACCTACCTACCTACTTATCGCTCACGCTATCTATGCTAGGACTACCTACCTTTCTACCTTTTACCTTCTTATCTGTTGCACTATTTACGTTAGGACCCGAACACGGCCTGCACCATGAACTTGAAGAACTGGTGGGCCGCCGTCATGATGTACACAGGAGGGGAGAGAGAGAGGGGGGGGGGGGGGGGACAGAGAGGGGGGGGGGGGGGACAGAGAGGGGGGGGGGGGGAGAAAAAGAAAGAAAGAAGAAAGAAAGAAAGAAAAGCAAGCAAGCAAGCAAGAAAGAAAGAAAGAAGGAAAGAAAGAAAGAAGGAAAGAACTAAATAAGTTAATACATATTCATACAAACCTATTCATACATAGGTATGCGAGCTACTTCGCCCTCTTCGGCTTGTTCTTTATCCAGCGCTATTGCAAGTCCAGCAAAGGGAAAGGCAAGAGCCAAACGCCCACCATGGTCACGACATCCATCTATCTATCCATCTATCTATCTATCTATCTATCTATCTATCTATCTATCTATTTATCTATCTATCTATCTATCTATCTATCTATCTACTATCTATCTATCTATCTATCTATCTATCATCTATCCATCCATCCACTATCCATCTATCCATCCATCCACTATCCATCTATCCATCCATCCACTATCCATCTATCTATCTATCTATCTATCTATCTATCTGTCTGTCTGTCTGTCTATCTGTCTGTCTGTCTGTCTATCTATCCACCTACCTACCTACCTACCTGCCTACCTACCTACATACCTACCTACCTTCCTTCCTTCCTACCTACCTACCTTCCTACCTATCTATCTCTGCTTGATTGATGGACTCATCTTTGATGCTCGTGTTTTGGCAGAACGGGGCATCGAAGTCGGAACAGAACGGCTCCTCCGATCACAGCAAGGAAGACTAAGTGCACAATCAAACATCAAAGCAGCAGCAGGGCAGTGTTTATGTAATACACCCGGATTATTCAACAGGTTTCATGGCATTCTCTTGGGATGGAGCGACAGCTGGCTGTCTACTCTCTGTCTTGCATGAGCAACCGCAGTGAAGTGGCAAATTTGTCCAACGTTGAGCTTATTTTTCTCGTTCCATGTTTGAGGTACGACAATGCTGAACAACTTATTTGAAAGCCCTGGCCTTGGGCTTTGAGAAGATGGCTTCGGCGTTGTCATAGCCAACGATTGATAGAGAACGATCAGAACAACGATGGGTTTCTGCGCCTCGTAAAGGTCGCCAAAGCCAGCCTTGGTAGAAAATTGCAATTGCTGCCATTGTATTAATATTGTATTGCAATTGCTGCAACCCAACGCTGTGGCATCGGTTGCCAAGACCACATCAACTCAGAGTGTGCCTGCTGCTTGTTTTTGGTTTCCTACCCTGTCGATTATTATAGTGAGGTTTTATTCTCACATATATTTATGTGTATATAAGTCTTTATATATATATATATATATATATATATATATATATATATATATTTGTATACATGATATTACATGTATTCTGACGACAGCAGTCGTGAGCTGAGGCACCAGAATAGCTCAAGTAATTATAATCTTGATATCCGAAGAAAATAGAGCGTAGTGTTATAGTTGTCTATGGTTTGACTGAGGACAATTAAGCGGCGGCAAAACTATTCGATTTTGAATTCATTTTCCTGGAAGCAAATTTGATTTAATCTCAAAGTGTGGAGCGCTTTCCTTAAACGTTCATGTTATTGATGTCCTGGGCTTCCAAGCGACATACTTACTAGTAAGCGCTGTCATGTTTAACAATGCGATCTTTGGAGAACTATGAGATCAAAGGTGGATTAATTTGCTTCTTGAATGCCGGTAGTAACAATGATTGTATTAATATTACCAAAAAAAATTTCTGTGTATGAATAATAATAAGAATATTCAGAGCTTTCTAAAGCACCAATTTCAAAGTGGTTTTCTTTGAATTAGCCAAGGCTTGAGACCTCTGACAGCCTTGTCTTGAGCTTGCCACGGTATTAGTGTTGTTAAGCTTAATAATATTAATACAAACGATGAATGCAGAATCAGGCTCTGCAAGTTGCAAATCGCTGGACGAGAGTACATTCCGACTTGTGAAGTTAGCCTCAGCATGATATTAATAGTCTGATTAATATGTCGAATTGAAACGTACCGGTACGGTACCGCCAGCGACTAAGTCCGACATCAGTTGAAGTTCATGTTGTCAATGAACAATCGGATAGCTTCGATATGTTTGCGGCAAGTATTAACCGACTGTAACGTAGTAACAGGCGCGTCCCCCTGTATTGTAGTGACTACTGACACCTGTAGTACCGTTCACTTTACGCAATTTACTCAACTCTTACTAAGCCGCCCCGGGCCCGCGCCAATGAGTCTGAACAAATCCCGCCAGTTCAGAGTCAGGCACCGAAACAGAAGTTGTATATTAATATTATCCGAGTAGTACTGCCACGAGCCTCTGAGAAAATGTCATTTTGAGTGGCGGCAGTGATATGGTCTCTTGAAAAAGGCAATTCACATTTCCTAGTGCCACCAATACCAGAACCATCATTACTTAACATGATAGTGTCACTACTAACTATAACGGACTATCATAAACCGGTGCTGGATAAGGGTCTAATGAAAGTTGCAAATGCACAACAACGCTCCCACTTAAAATGATTGGAACCCTTAGCATCCGGACGATTCTAAGTTCGTAAACTACTACACTAATAAATATATTAACTTCTATCAGTGTATATTACAGTGGTTCGTTTGAAGTTGATGAGGTCACGATGGAAATTTTCGATGAAAGAATCGGACGGCATGAAATCATTGTGCGTTGTACTCAACAACTAAAGTACTATCTATCATTGAGTCGCCTGATCATGCTCATCGATTGCAGTAGTAATCGATGCCAGTCAAGGACACTGCATCAACCATGCGAGGCGCCTCATGCATCCGTTGTGTACATGAAATCGTCTGTATGTACGAGTGCATGTACTATGTGTATCTTGTGTGTTACAAGTGTATGCCTTGATATGTGTTGAGCGGCACTGCATGCTAGACAAACAGATTTCAAAAGAAATATAAACTTAAGCATGTTTTGGATACTTGACAGCATCAAGAAGAAAGGTCATAATATTAATCTCAAAAATATAACAAAAAAAATCCCAACTGTCCGATGCTTTTGCTACGCTGCCACGACAGCAGCAGCGAAGGCACGTGCGGAAGACATCGGTGCCACCAGCTCCCAGCGATTGGTTCAGGATCGTACTGTTCCACTGAGGAAATAATAGAACTACCGAGTTGCACGCTACCCATGGTGTAGAGTCGACCGTCCAGCGCGACTGCAGCCAAACCATTTCGCGCATGCTGCATGGAAGCCACCTTCTCCCACCTGTTCAATCGGGGATCGAAACGTTTCACAGAGGACAAATTCACTGGGTTGCGCTGATTCGACACACCAATTCCTCCCAAGGCATACAGATATCCATTATGTGCAGCTGCGGCAAATTGATTTCTGTATTGGTTGATGGGAGCCACTAGTTCCCACCTGTTGCTGGCGGGATCGTACCTCTCAACCGTCCTCGAAATCTCATTATCAACCTTACCTCCCAACATGTAGAAAAAACCATCGAGCACTGCTCCTGCTGCAAGACGACGTTGATAGGTCATCGGAGCCAACTCTTGCATCCGATCAGCTCCTGACTCGAACCTCACCACAGAAGATAGACGATTTCTGCGACTGGTACCTGAAGCAAAGTATAGCCTACCGTTGATAGCACCCACCGAACAGCCCCACCGATAAGGTTTCACACGGGCAGTCATCATTTCCCAGCATCCGCTCGCGGGGCTGAAGCGCTCCACTGAAGTGAGCCTTGACTTACCATCAAACCCTCCAATCGCATAGATGGTACCGTCCAGCACCGCAGTTATAGCTAATTGTCGCTTGCAGGTCATAGACGCACATTTATTCAACTTCGTGTCATACCTTTCGACTGTATTCAAATACGCACTTGTGTCATTATGCTTCGACTCGCCCCCCATGACGTAGATGCCTGCATCGTGCCGCGACACCATCCTCACCTCCTGTTCTTCACTCGACGTCTCGCCTTCAAACAACTCTACTCAAGTCTTAACCTGCTGCACCTTCACCTTGACCTCTACCTCGCTCTTGCCCTCCAGCTCCTTGAGTATTACTCTGTGTTTCCCTATCATGGCGTGGACGTTGCGCAGTTCCTCCATGATCGCTTCTACTCCCTCCCCTTGGCTGTCCTGAATCTGCCTCGCCAGCTTGGCCGCCTCCTGCTCCAATCCTGCTTGGACAGACTCACGCTGGGCGATCTCGTGCGCCAGGCTCTCCCTCGCTTCCGTAGTCGCAGCGTCCAGTCCTTCCACCTTCTCTTGCAGACAAGTCATCGACAAGCTGCCTCGCGTGCGGTCAAGTGACACTTCATAGATGTCGGCGCCGGGCTTCTCCGCGAAGCGGGACACTCTGTCGTCACGACTGCCCACCAGCTTCTTGAGCTGCTCCAACAAAGTGGGTACTGAGGCGCACAGCTTGGCAGCTTGCGGATCGTGCACGACGCCGAGAGTGGACGCTGCAGATGGAAGCGTGGGCACGTGTTCTTCGTCGTCGTCGAGACTGCGAGAAGAGGAGCTGGAGGACGAAGATGAAACGCAAGGCTTCTTTCTTTTGGACATGGCAGACGAATGCAGACAAAAATCGTCCTGTCAAAGAAGGGGATTGTCGTTTGTTCTTTTGGCTTTCTCTTTCTCTCTCTCTCTCTCTCTCTCTCTCTTTCTCTCTCTCTCTCTTTCTCTCTCTATATATATATATGTATATATATATATACAAATATAATAATAATACAAAATCTACGATAGGCCTGATCATGCGTATTTCCTTTTTGTCCCGATCCGGCCCGGCCGGGTAAGTATTGCCATTTTGGTACTGTCATATTGGCATTAGACGTGAATATTCACGATCAGCCAAATTATACGTGTTTTGCGGTGTAACGGCCTTTTTGTGGTCGCTGGTGGCACCAGGTGGCACCTGCGAAAAGGCAGTAGTTGCGACGATTTCGGCGATGCCGAAATGTCCTTGGGTGGTGCATCTTTCGGCCGTATCACGCCGGGTGACACCAGGTGGCATGGTTTTGTGAAAACATACCTGATTTTTCTGTTGTCAGGATTCTGGCGACCAAACTTTGCGGCTGTCCCTGCAAAATTGGCTGGTCCGTTTCAGTCGGGAAAAGTTGCATTCGTCTTTTCAGGCCACGCGCTATCAGAATCAGCAATAAAAAAATTGTGGTGGGCGGTGACACCGGACCCGTCCCACAAGTGCTGGTTTTTTTATTTTTTAGACTAATACCAGCCACGAATTTTTTTTAAGCAGCAAGCTGACACAGGTTTCCGACCGTGTCAGCTAGCTTGGCTCGTGGTGGGTGTATTCTCACACATCACTCACCGCAGGGACTGGACTGGGTCGTACACTGGCTACCCCTATCCATGCACTGGCTACCCCCCCCTACACTGGCTACCCCTCCCCTACACTGACTATCCCTGCACTGGCTACCCCCCCCCCCCCTACAGTGGCCACTCCCGACACTGGTAACCCCCCCCTCTGCATTAGCTACCCCTGCACTGATTCCACTTTGTTCCGGGTGGCAAAACGCACACACTGAGAACCTGAGAGGGATGTAAACTCTCCCACCCAGCCGGGGGAGGTACATCATGTACCTAGCCGTTGGCAGAATTCAAAAAGTGCCGTCTCAGGTCCCTTTAAAAAATCTCAGGTCCTAACAAGTGCCAAATGCCACTTTGTCCCGTGCGGACGAAATGTACACACTGAGACTGTGAGACGGGGGTAAACTCTCCCACCCAGCCGGGGGGAGGTACATGACATCATGTACCTAGCCGTTGGCAGAATTCAAAAAGTGCAGTCTCAAGTCACTTTAAAAAATCTCAGGTCTCTTGGCGCCCTCCATAAAGGCCCCCCCACCCCACCCCACTTCCTTTTCCACCCTTTCCTCCTCTTCCTTTCCCTTTCTTGCGATTCTCATTTCTGAAAACTAGTTATACAGAAGTAAAAAAGAAATGAAGGTACCAGGTACCTGCCGGCGTGGAGGGTTTACCCCCGTCTCACAGTCTCAACGTGTAACAAAAAAAACACAAGGGAGAAGGGGGGGGGGGGGGTGGTTCATCGGGCCGGCGCCAAGTCAGAGAGAAAGATAGCTAGGATGTGTTTTTATTGAAGTCTACAGCGTACTGAGGCGCTTGGCTAGGCGCTGGAAAACCGTCTGCAGGTGCCGGTTGAGGCAGTTTTCGACTGCGTCCCAGTACAGACGCTCGTACCGACGGTAGAGGCGCCAGACCCTGCCAACGGTAAAGGGGTCAGCGCAGTTCAGGTCAGGGATACCGTCTGCCCCCGGCTGCTCACGTTCTAGCCATTCTTTTCTGGCTTCCGCCTTGCGGATAATTGGGTTGTTGGCCAGGGCCTCGTGCTTCTTTCCGCGGCCGTACCAGTTCTGCCAGGAGTGAAACGAGTGTTTCCTGTAGATAAGATCGTAGAGGCCCCTGCGGCGAGCTGCGGGTAGGCCCCGCAGGGTCCCCTTGGAGAGCGGGCTGTGGTAAGCAGGTGACGGTAGATATTCACAGACGAGATTTGCCACGACTGGTGGTAGGTAGGGGTCCAGCAGCCTGGGCGCCGCGTGCCCTGTCTGCAGCTCCAGCGGTAGGTCGGGCACGCTCCGGCTGGCATCCACGATCCAGCCGGTAGGTGCGCTCAGCAGAGAGAGGTCCAACAGGGACAGCAGCGGCGCATCCTCGGGCGGCAGCGTGGTAGCGGCCAGCTGGGACCACGGGTAGGGGGAGCAGGCCAGCCGCAGACGCCGGTCATTCGTGTCCAGGGCTTGGCCGGCCGCCTTGTCCAGCAGGTCGCCCCAGTCGACGTCCCGTTGCACGGGTCGACCGGCATCGAGGCCGGCCACGGCGGACGGGTCGGAGGGGGCGGGTACGTAGCCAGCCGGCGGGGCGAGCGCGGCCAGCCGGCCGGCAGGCAGGATGCGGCGCGCGCGCTTGGGACGGGGACCATCGGTGGTTGCGGCAAATTTTCTGCGCATTTTTTTGGAGTGCTTCCTGGGCTGGGCCAACTCAGGATTCTGGACTGATCTCGGTACCGTCCGTTACTCCCTTGGCTTAGGTCGAGTTGGGGCGTGGCGGCACGCTTCTCCCTTCTCCCTTCTCCACTCTCCCTTCCCCTCCCTTCCCGCCGACCATTGTGGAAGGGGACGGAAAATTTTGCGGGGTTTAGTGGGTGGCTTGGGTCGAGGTGGCACGCTCGGCCGTTACTTTCCCTTCTCCCTTCTCCCTTCTCCCTTCTCCCTCCACCATTTAGCAAGGCACGCTGTAGGGAGGGGTCTGAGACAGCTCAGAACCATCGAGTTTCGCTCGAGGGGAAGTACCCTGAGCCGGAATAGGGGGCATTGCCTTTTCTCCCCTTGCCCGTTTTTGTGGTCGATTTCCCGGAAAAATACCGCGCCGCAAAACACGCTAAATTTTCTTGTCCCCTTTTCAATTCGATTTTTTTTCTGCCTTAGGTGCCACCGCGCAATTTCTCCGCCCTACCTGCAAAGAAAAATGATGCTCGCTCTGCGGAATAAACGGACGACCGCTGGTACGGACTCCCAACCTCTCAAGCGACGCCGCCTGGAGCTGCCCTCGCTTACCCGCACTGCCGCTCGCCAGCCGGTGCCCGAACACGCGAGGCAGGCCTTAGCGCATTTCTACGAGCGCAGAAGACATAAGTACGCCCCGCTGAGTGATCTGTTATCAGACCTGTTGAAGGAACTGGTTGACATATCCGACCGGACGGTCGCCCTTATAGGCGTCGATGAAGACGGCGGTTACAGCGAATGGGAATGTACTGGCAGAGATCGCCACTACGCGATGTGTTCTGTGTTGGATCAGCTGGTAATGACCGTGCCCGCCGAGGACCCGTTGATGGGCACCGTGGTCGGCCTGATCGCCGCGGAGCACAAGGGTCTGTATCTGCTGCAGGAGGAGATTGGTATGCCAGCCGAGCTAGTGGGCATAGTAGGGGAATACTTCAACCCAGTCTACCACGAGCCGCTGAAGGCCGGCGCGTGGAAGTCTTGGAGCTGGGTCGATCATTGGCACATGTGGGAGACCATGTCCTTGCCCTCCCTTATGCCCGATTTTGATCGGCATGAGCCGTGGAGGAACGAGTGGTACATCGCATACCAAACAATTGGTCCCAAAACAGAACGTAACGCGCTGGAATACGAGGAGCTACTTGTCTCCACCTGCAAGTTAAAGGACGAGTACTGGGAGGAAACAGCGGAGGAAGTAAACAAGCGTCTCCTGAGGTTCTTCCAGAGAGTCCGGGCACTGCTCGCCGAGCAGTAAAAAATAATTAAACTGTTTTTTTTTCCTCTGGTTCTATTAAATACGAAATGTTAGCAGTCTGTCCTACCTGTGGCGCCTGCTTTTTTGAAGGGCAGCTGTATTGGTCAGGGACAGGGAAAAGAGGTGACCCCAAGGATCTTGCCTCGCTCGTCTGCAGACCCTATGGCGACGGCGCCTGCATCAACCCCGCGCGAGACGTCCCCGGCGGAGACACCTGGGAAAAGCGGATGCGCTTCGTGGATAATTTCCTGGACGAGATGCTGTAAATAATTAAAAAACTTTTTCTCGTAGTCTACTAAACTAGCAAGGAATGGAAGTAGCCATCGTACAAGCGCCGTCGGCTTGACGGCGCGACCGACGACTTTGTGCTGCCGGTTGACGGACAGAACGGCGACGTAATTGTTTCGGACGGTGACGGGGGGGTGAGATGGGCAACAGGCGGTGTGGCCGCGAACGAGGCGGTAGCCTTGAATACTGCTCACAGACTGACGACGTCTGGTAACCCGCACTTGGTCGATCTGGCGGAACTGATTACCTTGACGCTGGACACAGAAGCCAAAGTTAACCAGCCGGCCGGGATGACGTCTAACAACTCTGGCTCCTTTGTGGCCTCGGCCTCTAGCAATTTCGCTCAAGCCTACCTAGCCTTTGACAGCGACTTCTCGACCTTGTGGGGCACAACCGCTCCCGACAGCTACAGCGGCAACAACTACACTTGCATGATCGAGACGGTGGTCGATAATCTCACTGTGGTAGGCGCGTGGCTCCAGCTCGATCTGGGCCAGCACGCCAAAGTCACCGCTTACCACGTCACGTCCGCGGGCGCCATCACTGCGCCCAGAGAGTGGGTAGCCGTTTATAGCGCGGACGGCAGCCGGTGGTTCACGTGGGACAGCCAGACCGCCCAGACCTTTGTAGGCGAGCCTGCGCACGTTCACGCCAGCGACTGCAGCCGAGTACGCCAGATACTTGCGCGTAATCTGTACTAAAAACAACGGGGCGGGAGTTTGTCACATGCGGAGCCTGGCCTTCGACTACCAGCTGTACAATGCCGGCTGCATCGAGAACACCAGTTATCCGACCAAGGCCTCGCAGCTAGCGCCCAAGGCGTACGTCGACCACCAGGTGGCAGGAGCGGTGAAGTTCCCGTCGATCATGCCTACCCAAAACGACTGTGTCGTGACCATGGACCCAGACGGCTCGATCTTTGCGGTCAAGGACAGGACGCTCAAGCAGCCGTCTTTGGCTCCTAGCAGCAATGGTGTAATCGTGCTCATGGACACCGACTTTACGGTTACGACGATCCCTGACACTCTCGCGAGGCTGCCGGACCCTCTGCCCGCCTCGACCGCGCAGCTGGTGACGGTCGATCCAGACGGCGTGACAGGCCTAAGCAGCCATTTGACAATCTACACCAACCCTCACCAAGTCACGGCCGCCCAAGTCGGAGCACCTACTACTACGGCCTTCAACTCACACACGACGAACTACAATAAACCGCACCAAGTGTCGCTCGCGAATCTAGTAAACTCATCGACGCTCAAGCTGACGGGGGTGGGTGGCGACAGCACGCTTTCCGCGCCTGCCACCGGCTCCGTCGCGCTTAAGCTGCCTGTGGCCCTGCCCAGCGCAGGCACCAAGCAGTTCGTCACGCTCGACAGCGCGGGCCAGTTCGCTGTAGGCGCCACCGGCTTCAAGGGCGGAGACAGCGTAGCAATCGGGACTTGAGCGGGCAAGGGGCAGCAGATACTAACAGTCGCAGTAGGTCGTGAAGCAGGCGCGAGTGGACAGGACCAGTTTGGAACTGCCGTTGGCTACAGGGCGACTCTGGCCAGGCAGAACTCGCCGTCGCGATCGGTGCCTACTCCTCGGAGAGCACACAAGGCGTTTCGTCGGTCTCTGTCGGTCTTTATGCTAGCACGCTCGGCGTACAGTCGGTTGGGATCGGCAGTACGGCTATCACGGATGCTGCCGACCAGGAATCGATTGCAATAGGAAGCAGAGCCAAGGCAGCGACATCTCGCTCGATCGTGCTGAACGCCACTGGCGCTGAACTAGTATCCGCTAACACTGATGCTACTTATATCAAGCCGCTGAGGTCGGGCGCCGATTCTACCACCGCCGAGAAGGCAACACAATGGAACAGCACGACCGGCGAACTCACCGCCTCTAAATTTACACTCCCGCTTTCGCTGCCCGCCAGCACGTCACTCGTTTCCTTGACGAGCGTGGGCCAGGTAGGTGCGTCTGCGCTCAAGGTACCGGCGTCACTGCCTGGCGGCACGTCGCTGTTGACACTCGATTCCGGTGGCCAGCTCGCGACAGGTGCTGCTAGCTCGCTGTCACTCAGCGGGGCGGGCGGTACCAGCAGCCTTTCCGCTCCAGCCTCTGGCTCCTCTGCACTCAAGCTGCCGACAGCCCTGCCAGGCAGCACTTCGCTAGTGACACTCGACTCCAGCGGCCAGCTAGCGACAGGGGCTGCTAGCTCGCTGTCACTCAGCGGGGCTGGAGGCACCAGCACCCTTTCCGCTCCAGCGTCTGGTACTTCTGCACTCAAGATGCCAACCGCTCTACCAAGCAGTACTAGCTTGGTGTTGCTGGGCTCTGACGGCGCGCTGCTGTACGGGGACCAGGCTATCTCTCATGGTCTGAGCCTTGTAGCCACTTCGTACGTGAAGAAGCCCGACAGCATGACGAGTAACAGCTGGAACGGCCTGGTCGCGAGTGCGTCCACTTCCGGGAACGGCAATGCGTACGACGGCTTCAATACGGGTTCAAACTTTTCCTGGCAGAGCAACACTAGTACCTACAATGCCGCGAGCGGCGCCTACAGCTCCGGTTCCAGCAAAACGTTTTCGGGTGTAGCGTACCCCGGAGAGTGGCTCCAGCTAGATTTTGGCACTGGTGTCGTCCTGCAACAGTACTACCTGCAAGCCCAGTCCAGCGGTCTGGATAAATCACCAAAGACATGGCAGGTGGGCACGTCGTTAGACGGCAATATCTGGACGCTGTGGCACACCGGCTCGTATATCTTTGTCGATGGCAGTTCCATCACTCTCGCGCCGCCAGGGCCGCCCGGTACATGGCCATCGTGGTTTCTTCCATGAAGGGAGGAGGGAGTTCTAGCTTTTGTGCAATCAATCACTTTGGCCTCGACTACACGTCGTGCCCCGCGATCAAGAACATAGCGGCGCCGCTCGTCAGCACTGACGCTGCCAACAAGGCCTACGTAGACTTGCTAAATGCTTCTGCGCTGAAGTTGCCAGTGTCTGTGCCCTCCGCCGGACTGACGTCATTGGTCACGCTGGACAGCAGCGGCAGCTTAGGCACGGGCGCCGCGACTTCGCTAGCGCTGGTAGCTTGGGACCCCTACACGTTTCCTGTGTTCAGCAACTAGACTTACGGTAGCACGTGGACAGCGACAGTGAGCAGCGAGGAGGTCGGTTCCTGGCAAGCCTGGAAAATGTTTGACAATATCACTGCCGGAGATACAGGCCGGGTCAGCAATAACTATTACACGTATCCAGCAGGGGATTACGATGTGGCGGGCGCGGGCGCGAACGCACAAACCACCAACGGGATACAAGGAGAGTGGTTCCAACTACGTCGCTCTGATGGTGCGCGGATGCTGCTGTCGAATTTTATTGGTACCCTCGTGTTTATGTTGGGGATCCACCTGGATTATATGCAACCTGGCCAAAAAGTCTTGCGATACTAGGCTCGAACGACGCTGCCGACCCTCCCACTGACTGGACGGTGCTGTACCAGAACACCAGCATCCCTTCCTGGGCAGTAAACGAGGTTTTGAGGACGTTTACACTCACCACTTCGTATGCATCTAATTACTTCAGAGTCCATCGCTGGGTCATCGAAAAGATCTACCCGGGAGGAAACAGTGCAGCCCGGTGGGTACGTTGCGCAGAGCTGAAACCTAACTTTGTAGCCGCTGCTGCCAGCTCGTTGTCACTCGGCGGGTCGGGTGGCACCAGCACACTCTCCGCTCCCGGCTCTTCATCGCTCAAGCTGCCGACTGCCCTGCCCGGTATCACTGCGTTAGTGACTCTTGATTCCAGCTGCCAGCTAGCGACAGGGGCGGCCAGCTCGTTGTTGCCAGCCTCCACGCCGGCCCAGACTGCCGTTCTGAGCCTGACTTCTGCAGGGCAGATGGTGCCCCAGAGCACTTCCACCACGGTTGTGACTTCTGGCTCAGTGACGCTGCCGACCTGGACTTCCATGTCGGCCTATACGCCTACCACAGACCCTAACTGGGTGGTCAGCCACTCTTCCGCAGTTGTGAGCCAAGAGAGCTATAGAGTTTTCGATGGTGTCGCTGCCAATGGTTGGACTAGCCTCGGCAACTACAACTCGGACGGGAGTATTAACACGACCAACAACGCCGTTACCAACGTAGGCGGCAGCAACGTGTACGGCGAATACTTTACGCTCCAGCACCAGCGGCGCCGGTACAGAATCACGAGCTTCGCGTTGACTAATACCTCCACTCTTAGTGCTCAACTAGAAGCTTCTCGTTGATGGGATCGGACAATGGCACTACCTGGACACTAGTCTGGTCCGGTAACTTCTCTTTTACCTCGACGTTACAGACCCTGAACTCGAGCGCGCCCGCTTCGACCGCGTTCTATTACTACCACCGGTTTATTGTCACTGCGGTACATTAGAGCGTCGCGGCCAGCGTGGGGACCTTTGCGCCCGTCATTGAGTCCGAGGGCGTGTTGATCACTGTTACGGGCCTCACGGGCGTGGATTCGATCATGTGCGGCAAAAACACGCTGAAGCTGCCGACCGCGCTACTTCTGCCGGCACGGACCGCGTGCTCCAAATCAACGACCTCGGCGAGTTCGAACTGTTCACCTGGGACCGCGGCCACTGGCTGACGAGTGACACGGTCGTCTCTGTTAATAGCGGAACTGCCAGGAAGATCCCGGTCGATGGCGTAGTTTAGGCTGGCGCCCATATACGGCAACATCACCGTAAGCCATGCCAACGGCTTCACGACCTGGCAGAACACGTCCGGTATGCACAGGAAATGGCTGATCACTGCCTCGTTCAAGTTTATTACTTCGGCAGCGGCTACCAACAACCCGCCGACCAGTGGCGCCTATTACGATGTCTGGGTCGAAAGGAATGCAGTGAGACCCGCCTCGAGCTCCGGCGTACAGCAGACAGAAGCCAATTTTCAGGTGTCGGTTGGCGCCCATGGGCTCTATGGCAACGGGCGGATCACCTCGCCCAGCCTGTTGGGTATCATGGAAGTGGCGGCAAATGAGTATATCTGGTTCGAAGCTTATGTCGACACACAAGGCGCTGTGAGCTGGAGCCTTGTCATTGGCGGTTCAACTGTTTATTCAAGAGGCAGAGTGACCATTACGGAGATCCCGGGCTAATTTTTTTTCTTTCGAGTCTGTATTTTTTAATTAAAAAGAAATGGACGCTTTGCGACAAGCACTAGCTGAGAACGAGAACGAGCTGGCCGCCTGCCTGGCTCGCCGCCGGATCCTGGCTGTAGAGCGAGAGAAGTTACAGCTGCAGATTGCGCTCTGTGAAAAGGTCTGTGGTTGCAGGGAGACACGCCTGCAGATCAAGCAGTTGATCCAGCAAGAAGAGGAGGCGGAGGCGGCCGCCGAGTCTGCCGCCCACGCGGCCGTCGAGGCCGAAATGGCACTAGAAGAGACGGTCGTGGAGATGCTGCCCGACACCATCAATGGCTAGAAGTCCTGGTCTAGGCCCCATTCCGGCTCCTTGACCGGCGCCTGCGCGTACTCGCTCACTCTTTTCTCGAAAAAGTTGGTCTTGCCCACCACGCCCAGTTGTTCCATGAACGGCAGCGGGCACTTGGCCACTCCGTACAGCTTTTCGCTCAGGCCCAAGTTCTGCAGCAGGCCGTCTGCCACATACTCCACGTACCGCTCCATCAGCGTGGCGTCAGGCCCAACCTGGCCACCGGCAGCGACTCGCTGATGAACCTGCGTTCAACCTCGACACAGCCCGCCACGATCTGGAAAATGCGCGACATCTGCAGCTTGTTCGACACGTGGTGCTTGTACAAGTGGCACGCGAACAGGCCGTGCTGCGTCTCGTCCCGCGCAATAAAGTCGTTGCTGGTGCACAAGCCCTGCAGCAGGCCCGGGTGCTTTTCTTTCAGCCAAAAGATGGAGGCGAAAGAAGAGGCGAACTGGACAAGTTCCACACAAGCGAACGCCACCAGCCGCTCGGCAAACGAAGACCGGGCCGGGCTGAGCCACTGCAGCGCCCACTTGGCTTTTTGTGCGACGGTCGGGACCTGCGTGATCGCATTGAACAACTTGTCCTTCTCTTGCTGGTCGCTGATGATCGTATCGATCAACAGGCTGTAGGTCCGCGAGCGTTCGGCCTCATTAAAGATCTGGTAAGAATAAAAAAGTCTCGCTTCACTGAACTGCACTTCGGCCAAAAAATTGGCGGCCAGGTTCTCTTGGATGATGCCGTCCGAGCTAGCAAAAAAACCTAGCACCATCTTAATAAAATGCTGTTCGTCTGCACTCAGTTTCTTGAAATCGGCCTGTTCCCGGCTTAGGTCTAGCTCATCTGCTGTCCAGAACGAGCGCAGGGAAGCTTCATAGAATGAATACAGGTCCGGGCGCCTGATGGGAAAGAGACAAAACTGCGATTCTTCCGGCACGGCAGTTTTTCTTCAGTGTCCATTCGTGCAGCTGCCGGTTGTCTAGTTTCAACAAGGCCATTCACTCTCCTTTTAATAGCAAAGGGGAAAGAGGATATATATTTTTTTTATAGCGCAAAACAAAAACAAAGAACAAAGAACGAATCATGTTGCAAAGACGCAAGACCGAACAACGACTGATGCCATCGTCGCAAGAGTCCATCACCGTAACCTCGCACGAGCTCGCACTCGAGCTCAAGTGGACATGACACGTTCGTACTTTTCAAGTACACTATACACTATCCGAGATGATTTCTACTTTGCTACGAAGCAGGGCCGCTAGAAATTTTTTCAAACTTTTTTTAGCTTCATACATATGAGTACTGAAGGCCTGCAAGAGCTTTTAGGTGTCACACAAGTTTTGAGTGAGAACGAGCGGTCGAAAGTTGTTGTCAGTTCGCGGCGCCGTGAACCGCTTGGCGGCAGTTTACACTATCTGAAAAAAATTTGTTTTCTTCACAAAGCATGTAAAAAACGATAGATCTATGCAGGACTATGACGTCCGACATCACACTTGCGATTCTCTCAAGTTTGGTAACTTGACGGCGTGTGTTTTTTGGTGTCTTTGACATTTCGCGGCGTCCACCTGCATCCTATCATAGCTACTGCATCCGGACTCCTTCACGCTACCTATCATAGCTACTGCATCCGGACTCCTTCCTAATGCTTTACTCGTGATATATACAGTGTGTCCAGTACAAATTTATGACAAACGTGCGTGCACCTTCACAATTTTATACAAACCTTTACCTTCTTCAATGCAGCTGTCGCTGTGTTCCTTGCTTGGGTTAATTCAGCCTGCTGACCATGACAAGCACAGATGATTACTTGAAAACACTTCAAATACATGCATAAATGATGTTTCGTTTGAGGCTGGATGGCGGCAGGCTCACCAGGTTCTCTCCCGGCAGACTTAGTTCACGGCGTTCACGGCGTTCGCGGCGGGCTGGGTATCTACGACTCATAAACTTTCTGCACAACCCGCAGGCCTGCTCTTCTAAACAATAAACTTGGATCCGGTTTGGTTTAGCGATTTAGACCTACATCAATGGCTACTACTTAATCGACCGCAGCTTGGCACACGTTCAGCCATCCCTTCCCCATTCATGGCGGTTGCGGCAGCTGTCGATGTGTTCCTTGCTTGGGTTAATTCAGCCTGCTGACCATGACAAGCACAGATAATTACTTGAAAACACTTCGAATACATGCATAAATGATGTTTCGTTTGAGGCTGGATGGCGGCAGGCTCACCAGGTTCTCTCCCGGCAGACTTAGCCGCAGCCGCCGCGAAGCGCCGCGAAGTCATTCGGTGCTGCCGCGACTAGCAAGGCTGTCTGGCAGGTCTTCGAGCACGTGTATCTGCATGAACATGAGTCCATATTTGTTTGAAATAATTTGCGAGCTTATCAGTTCTCTCCCTGCATACTTAGTTCACGGCGTTCGCGGCAGGCTGGGTATCTACGACTCAGAAACTTTCTGCATAACCCGCAGGCCTGCTCTTCTAAAGAACAAACTTGGATCCGGTTTGGTTTAGCGATTTAGACCTACATTATGCAATTTTGTCACAACAACTTTAACGCCGAGCATCCAAGACATACATTTTTGTTGCATCTTGGCACGTGCTACCTACTTTTGGTGTGCTTCATAATTCTTTAAAAGTAATATTAAAAACTTCTTAAATCCAATGATATTAAGACTGCATCTGTCAAGCCGGAGTGAGCCTGAAGGAGAGGCTAGATAGATTATTTCACTAGCACTGAATTTCCAATTGCAAGAAGGAAGCTAAGACTTGTTGCGTAATCTTTATTAAACACAAGTTTCCCAAATTGATTTCGAATCACAAGAAATATATACATATGTTTTTTATTTCAGTACTCATCGCTGGTAAATTTTAAGCGGAAGAACATTATAGTGAGACTCATGGTGGGGGCAGTTACTTATAGGATGGTTATTTTATAAAAGCAACGGATCCAAAACTTGAATATCATTCATTCATCGCCCTCGCTCTTATCGCTCTCACTGTCTTCATAAACCCAATGTTCATCTTCACCCTCGGATGGTTGTTCTTCTTGGTCCAGTCCAACGTAAGTATTCTCCGAGCGGGTGCTACTGGACGATCTCCGCAAAGACGACGATGCAAACGCAGGCGCAGCTGTCGGTTGCTGCGCGCTTGCCATGGTCAACTCCATTCTGAAAAGGTATGTATATAAATGTATGTATGTGTGAATGTATGTATTGATGTATATATGTATGCATAAACATATTAATGTATTAATGATTTAATGTATGTATTAATTTATCAATGTATTTATTGACAGATACGTAGTAAAATTAATGATAACCCTGATGCAAGGCTTTCTGCAGACTGCAGAAAGACATTTGCTACCCCTGAGCCTGCTTGCGTTTTTTTTTCTGCCCCCTGTACTAAGACGCATGCGTTTCTGACTGAGTCTGGCAGCTGCGGGCTCACCCGGCGAGGACCCTGCCGCGACTGCGGCAGCTGCAGACACGTTCGGTGAAATAGCGGACACTGGAGCGATCGCTGCAGGTGCCGCCAGCGCCGCAATAGCACGTTTCCGAGGAACAACTGCAGACACACCTGGCGAGGACCCTACCACGACCATGTCAGCTGCAAGCATACTTGACGAGGATGATGCAGCAATCGCCGTGCGCGTTGCAGGTGCAGGCGCAGAAGAAGCAATTTCCCCAGGAACAGCTTGAGACACATCTAAAATAGGGTTTGCCGCGACCATAGCAGCTGCAGGTACACTTGACGAGGGACCTGCCGCGAACGCCGCCGCGAGCGCTGCAGGCGCTGGCGCAGCAGAAGCTCCATTCACTCCATCCGCTGATGTGGAGGCAGAGGCAGGTAATGGACGTTGGCCATCTTTCCAAGCATTGATGAGACTTTGTGCGAGCGCAGACTTAGACCCACTTTTAGACAGTCCGAGTTGATTGCACAATGCTTTCAGTTCTGCTGCAGAGCAGGCGGCAGTCATTGCTTCGACGGTTGGTAGTTGCGGGCCATCGAGTAGCTGCTGCGGAGTCACCTGGGACTTGCGGGGCTTGCGCCCCCCTTTTTTGTTACTGCGTATCTACCTGATGTTGACAGTAGATGGAGTTCGCGCAAGCTCAAACTGTTGTTGCATTCGAATAAAATCTGCATCCCTTCTGGAAACGTTCTCTCCGACCCCTCCTTGCCAGGCCTTGCAACCACCCGCATAGTCAGATGGAGGATCTGACAGAAGCACCGGGCGGAGCAAGAGCAGCGAGCACTTGCGGCAGCTCCCGCGATATTCTCGAAAATCCCAAAGAGTAGCTGTCAACACATGGTACAGAGGCAAAAATTCAAATTTGATTTCACTACTATACAGAGCCACAGATCATGATTCTCCTTGGTATACTAAAGATGCAGATCGCTAGATTACCTTTTCATGGAATCTCTCGAAGCTCTGCCTCTGACCTCCCCCCGCCCCCCCCCCCCCCCCCCCCCCCCCCACCTCCCACTCCAAATTCTCAATGATTATGTACCTTGCGACGCCAGTGTGTGCTCACGGGCAATTGCTACTCCTGGTTCGAAAACCTTGTTCCCCTTGGAATCCAGGTCCCAGTACCTACAAATGCATGTAGCTATAGAAGCCCTAGGGATAACACGTTCTATTTACCACTGATGATCAAATAAATACACTAAGGCTAATCTAACTAATGCACCTGATTGAAGAGACTTTCTTGACACCCTGGCCGATTCTGTTGTCAGCCTGCCTTGAAGTTGGGATGTGTGGCGTGTCCAGGACGGGTTCCTTAGTTGCGTCGTCAAAGTCTCTCACAGTGAATTGTTCGGGGACTGTAGCCACGTGGGTTTTCGGCCGCTGTCGAAAGAGGTCGGAATATTCAGAAGTTTTGTAGAAAGCAAGTCGCCTGGTGACTTGCTGCCGCCACGCCTGCTTCTTGACGAAGTTGATATGCCAATCTGCGCATAACAGCATTCAATGGACAATACATGACACCAATTTCAGTGAATTTCGAATCCATCCATCTCTCAACCCATCCATCAATCCATCCATGCATAAAACGAAAGCGTTCAAGAGATGCATTGAAAAGGGCACCTGCCGGGCAATTGCAGTGGCAAGGGGTGTGAGTTGCCGTTTCGAACTCAAACTTTGTTTCTCCAAATGTGTCTTGCAGCCACTTCCTGATGCATGACCAGAAATTGATGAGGCCGTAGGATTTGACGTTGGCTCCGTTGTCACCCGTTTGCATGACAAAACGCGTAAAGAAAAATGCGGTGTTACGTTGTACTTGCTCTGTCAATCTATATCTGCCTTGCGATGCGGCGGCTGGGGAACCATCGGGTATGTATCTGAAACTTGGTGAACATCTGCACCCAGCACCATGCAGTTGTTGCGGCCGTCATGGACCCTAGAAGTGTAATACGCGATATTATGTAATATTGTAATAATGTGTGAATGTAGAACAAATGTATGATCATATTAGTATTGCTCTGTGTGTTATGTTATTTGTATATATACGTACCCTTTCCAAAGAAAAGAAAAACTTCTCGTGTTGGTAAAAAGAAAAACTTCTCTTGTTGGTATATCATCCTCTTCCTCTGCATAAAAAATTGAAACTATGCAGAAGACGTAGAATTTTTCTCCACTGTATGAATAAAGACCACCGTAGTCGTGTACCTACATGTATGATTGTATGCATGTGTGCATGTATGTAATTGTATGTGACATTGTATGTATCTAGTCAACACAGTGACTGTACAATGAGGCATTCATCGTGGTGCATTTCCCGCTGGAAGTAGGCGATGTAGGGCTTCACGATGGCTTGCAGCCCCTTGTGTCGCTCGTAGTCTTGCAAAGCCTTCCGGTTTGCATCGATTTTTTTATCCAGCGCCGCCAACCCTGCTGTATTTCCTTCCTTTGCAAGCTGGATTTTTTCCTGCTTCCATGCCTCAACCTTTATATATATATATATGTATATATATATATATATATATATATATATATATATGCCCGCTGCAAATTTTGCCGCGACCGCCGCGAGCGCCGCGAATGTGCCAATATATATATATATATATATATATATATATATATATATATATATATATATATATATTATATTGCAGCGAGTATGCTGCTTTTTTTTCTACTTCCATGCCTCAACCTTATATATATATATATATATATATATATACATAATAATGTATATCTTACTTCCTTACTTATATATATATATATATATATATATATATATACAGGCAATGTATGTTTATGCATTATTATAAATGACCTGAGCAACAATCTCGGCACCAATGATACAGTACTTTGGGTGTTGCTGGATTCGCCAAATCAGGAAGCTTTTCGCCTTCATGATTCCCATGATCTGCCAAAAACCTATATAGCCTCGGCAGGTGAACTTTGGGAGCGTGGACTCTGCGGCTTTGTATTCCGCAGATCTCTCTTTCCGTCATAGTTATGGGTGCCTCCAGTTTTTCGATCAATGCCTTATACACATTCAACCAGCATACATACATACATACACATATAAATACATAAATGCATGCATAAATGAATACATTGTGCATATACATACATAAATATTGCATGTATGCATACATACATACATGCATACATACATACATGCTACATACGCACATGCTACATACATAATATTATATGCATGCATGAATACATTACATACATACATACATACATACATATACATATACATACATGCATGTATACCTTGTGACTTGGGTACTCTTTGTGCAAGGTCACATAGAGTACCAGGTTTTTCTGCATGGTGGTCAGCCTCTTGCCTTGTTTGAGTTTGCAAGAGTATTCTAACACTTGCTCCTGATGCTTCGAGGATATCCCGAATAACCCAAACGCGTTACAAAATAATAATAATAATAATAATAATAATAATAATAATAATAATAATAATAATAATAATAATAATAATAATAATAATAATAATAATAATAATAATAATAATAATAATAATAATAATATATCAGATATTACACATATGTAATATTAATGCGGTCTATGCACTCATCCATGCCATAATTAATAACTGGAAGCTTGTTGAGGCACAATTCAGCGTGGGCGATGCACGCGGCAATTTGCGGAATCATACGCCGTGAATCTATGCATGCATGCACAAACCGGTACCTGTGCAAGACACCGAGGATAATTCTGTGTTCCCACCGATACCGTAGGTAATATACAATCTTCCCTTCTGGAATGTAGCGATAGTTGGACTCAGCTCCAGATCTTCTTTCCAGTAAATTCCCCAAAAGAATCTGCGTAGGCAGCCACCTCTTCCATGCTGATGTTGGAGCGTTTGGGTGCAGCCAGCTGCCGTGGCAGTTGGCAGTTGGAACATATCCAGCGAAGCTGCTAGTTCCTGGAACAGAAAGCCAACAAGAAGTAATCATTGTGGCACGCTGCATATAAGTGCCACCACTGACATCACGAAGTGCACAGAGCAAGTTCAAACAGTACCAAAGTGGATTGACGCACGACGTTTTTTTTGTAGACTTGTGGTAGCACCAGGACGGTTTCACACCAACCTGTGTGCAGACCCCAACATAGGTATGCAATTATGACTTTTCCCATCGCGTTCTTCTCTTTGTATGCGTTGCTGTCTTGCTTGACGAAGAGCAAAGACAATAGC
>WBZZ01002308.1:5000-27500 GCA_019918135.1 Paulinella micropora | reverse complement strand
AGGTGGAGGAGATGGAGAAGGAGGAGGAGATGGAGGAGGAGGAGGAGGAGGAGGTGGAGCAGCAGCAGGAGGAGGGGGAGGAGGAGGAGGAGGCTGAGAAGGAGGCGGAGGAGTTGAGGGAGGATGAGGTGGACGAGGTGGACAAGGTGGACGAGGTGGGCGAGATAAATTCGAAGGAGGAGGAGGAGGAGGAGCACATTCCGAGAGGTCGTCCATTCGTTTTCCTATCTAGCTACATACTTACGTACCTACATCTATCGACTTACGTTATCTACGATTGAATAATAATATCCATATATATACATGTCTTGCCTATGTACACCATACCTTGTCCAGGTTGTCAGCGCTCCTTCGCTGAAAGACTCCATGGATGAAGGGTACCGTCACATCGATCGTTGGAGCAAGCAACGGGTGCTATGGGTTGGGCGCACACCAGTGGAGCTTAACAAGCACCACGACCACATGGTAATATTTTGCACCATTCATGCATGCTTGCAATTCATGTACGTAATAAATGCATGTATGCATGCATGTATGTAGGTTGTCATCATACATGACAGCAAGTACACCTCATTCCAGAATGGGGCCGACAAAGCGATAGGGTAATACCTCCTAAGACCTTCCTTCCTACCTACCTATCGGAGAGGGAGATATATATAGAGAGAGATAGAGATAGAGAGAGACAGAGAGAATTGAGAGAGACAGAGAGACAGAGAGAGACAGAGTGTGTGTGTGTGTGTGAAAGAGGGGGGGGGCGTACCTTTACCTAATACACATTAGGATGATTCTAGAATTCTGGGAAAGGAAGGAAGAATCGAAGCTCTACCAGCAATATGCCTTGCTTGAGCAGCACAACTGGTTTTTCAAATTCCAACCGGTAAAATACATACATACATACATACGTATACATACATACATACATAGATTATTACGTAGGTACGTACATTATACATACACATACATACATACACATACATACATACACATACATACATACACATACATACATGCATACCTACATGCATACATACATGCATACATACATGCATCAATGCAATGATATACATGCATACATACATACATACATACATACATACAACTTAGACTAGTAAACTCAATCTCTTCAAAATTTCCTGGCGCCAGTGGATGCTGGTAGACATGGGCGGCTTTCAAGAATATATGATTATTGCAAGGTATGTTTTCACTCTTTCTCTTCTTTCCCCCAGAGAGAGAGAGAGAGAAAGAGAGAGAGATAGAGAGAGAAAGAATTAATAATGTTGTCTTGCTGTGCAGGCCATTGGTTGCAATCGATGCTGAGGACTGCAATGGCGCTTGCTTCATCGCCCTCAGAGACGACAGTCGCCCTCATGCAATCTTAGGTATGAGGGCTGACAACTACCAGCTTTACGACATGCAGGTATATGTTTATGTAGCTATAGGTAGGTGGATTGGTATAACTAGTAATATTCGTTGTGTATATATTGCTACTTCCCTCCCTGCCTCTCAACTTCCTCCCACCCTGCCCTTGCCCCCCCCCCCCCCCCGCCGCGAGCGCCGCGAATATGCAGCGAGCACCGCGAATATGCCGCGAGCGCCGCGAATATGCAGCGAGCGCTGAAAGTGTAATGTACAATTATTACCGCAAGTATACAAATAATATTATTATTACCCCAAGTATGGATGGATGGATGGATGGATGGATTGATGGATTGATGGATGGATGGATGGGTTGATGTACATGTCTGCTATGTTATGCATTCATGTGCATGTAGGCTATGGACTACCTTCTCAACAGTGAGGATGCAACGCATGTGGACTGGAAACCAGTCGTCATTCATCAGCGCATGGTGGAGGACGGCCTCGTGGAGTTCATCGACGACGACGCCCTGCCGAAAATGCAGGAAGAAGAATTTTACGCAACAATATCAAGTACGTATTTATATTACAATACATATACATATACAACTATACAGATACATATACATATACATACGCATATTATAATTGCATGTACATATAAACATACATATACGTATACACATGCTCCATATGCATACACATAATAATATACAATGTTATACATATACATATACATATGCATGACAGGTCCTGTCGTATACATATACATATACATATACATATACATATACATATACATATACATATACATATACACATACATATACTGCATACAATTTACGTATGTATGTATTTATGTATGTATTTGCATCTATGTAGGAAAAAACATTGAAGCAAGCCTGCAAAAAAAAAGAAAAAGAAGGGGAAGAAGTACGACGACTGTTCACAGAATGTGGGCAGCGACGAAGAACCGTCAGACGAAGAAGAAGAAGGCGGTGATGAAGACACTGGCGGCGGAAAGAACAACGACTGCAGCGGCAGTGGCAGCACTGGCAAAGTCAAGGACGACGGCGGCCAAGGCAGCAGCGAAAAGAAGAACTGCGATGGCTACACTGGCAAACAGTGCAATACGAGCAAGGAAAAAACAGTACAGTCCTAGTGAAGCTTTATGAACTGTATTTTATCTTATTCAAACAAGTTTTGTTTCATTAAAAATCATACATGCATATGAATAATATTGTATAAATATTCAAATCTTCAAAACGTTATTTGATTAAAGAGTTTTTTACCGTTGTGATGCGGGTGATCAGCTACCGGCGAGGCCCGAGCACCCGCCCCGCCCAGAAGCATTCAGCAGTATGTGCACCCCAGGACGCTGGGTATGTGTGCGCTGTTCCACACACAAGTTTTCTGATTTCGTGTGCGAGCGCAGCGGCTGCCGGGCCGCTAACCTTCATTTATTGGAGCTGCCTCGCTATCAAGCGACACACTGAGACTCGGTTCATGAGTGTCTATGTTTGTTTCGGCTGGCGCGGGGCCACAATCTGGGAGCCGGACACGCGTCGCCAATTTGCAGCGCTGGGGCGCCCGAGACGACATTGACTAGGTTCTTGACTGAGTCCCGCAACCAAACATCCGCCAGTGCAGAGTTACAGATCACCGCGCGCCCGAAGTATTACGCGCTGCATGACTACTTCCTTCAGGGAGAAAAGAGCAAGCTAACCGTCGTGGATACGGGTGCAGGAGAAGTGCATGCAGTCAACATCGCGGGTGTCATGAGCTTTGCCGAATATTCTGCATAGAGCTGGGAAATTTCCAAAAAAAACCAAGAGAGCATGTGGGAGTCGCTGAGCAAGCGCGCTGCTGCTGTAGGCGATAAGAAGCAGCCACAGGTGCTTTGGAGGACTGCATGCGATGCAGACTTCACACTGGTAGCCAGCAAGCGCAATCGCGTGGCGGTGCACAGCTTCTGCCGAGGATGGACTACAGAGGACAAGGAACACCTGCTGCGTATGCTGAAGAAGGACAACAGAGTCGTGTATATCTTCTTAGTGGATAGAATGAATGTTCTGCGGCAATGTGGTGCATGTCGGCTGCTGCTTGCATTCACCCTTACTTGCCATGCGACAGTAGGAATGGCCGGGAGCAAAGAGACGTTTAGGCTGCTTGTTTTGAGCAGGCTGCGTTCCACCGCGCTTGCCCTTTCTCTCCATGTATGTAATATTGTATGTATGTATACATGTACTATTGCTATTTGTGTATGCATGTGTGTATGTAATAATTCATGTACTGTGTATGTGTGATATGAATATAGTAACTCTATAGGATAAGACTAGTGGTGCATGCAAAAAGGACAAGACTGGTGGTGGTGACAGCGCCAGCAAGGACAGCCAGCAGGAGGACACACCTATAGCTAGTCCCAACAGGAAAGTCAGCAGTCCCAAGGCCACGAAGTGACCTAAGATTTTTTTAAGTGACTTGAGATTGCACTTTTTGAATTCTGCCAACTGCTAGATACATGATGTACTTCCCCCCTGCTGGGTGAGATAGTTTAAATCTGTCTCACAGCATCAGTGTGTATATTTCGTCCGCCCGGCACAAAGTGACATTTGGCATTTATTAGGACTTTAGATTTTTTTAAGGAACCTAAGACTGCACTTTTTGAAATTCAGTAGGTACATGATGTATCTCCCCCCGGCTGGATGGGAGAGTTTACTTCCATCTCACCTTCTCAGTGTGTACGTTTTGCCACCAGGTACAAGGTGGAATCAGTGCAGGGTACTTAATGCAGAGGTGGAGGGGGGGGGAGGAGGTTACCAGTGTCGGGAGTGGCCACTGTAGGGGGGGGTTAGCCAGTGCCGGGAGTAGCAAGTGTAAGGGGGGAGCAGTCAGTGCAGGGATAATCAGTGTAGGGGAGGGGTAGCCAGCGCCGGGGTATCAAGTGTAGGGAGGGGGGGGGGGGGGGGTGGTAGCCAGTGCAGGGATAGCCAGTGTAAGAGGGAGGTAGCCAATGTAGTGATAACCAGTGTAGGAGACGGGTAGCCAATGCCAGGGTAGCCAGTTTAGGGGGGGATAGCCAGTGTACGACCCAGTCCAGTCCCTGCGGTGAGTGGTGTGTGAGAATACACTCACCACGAGCCAAGCTATCTGACACGGTCGGAAACCTGTGATAGCTTGCTGCTTACAAAAAATTCGTTGTTCGTTTTAGTTTAAAAAATAAAAAAAAACACTCACTTATGAACGGGTCCTGTACCACCTCCCATGAAAATTTTTTTTATTACTGATTCTGATAGCGTGTAGCCTGAAAAAACAAATGTCACTTTTCCCGACTGAAACTGATCAGCTAATTTTGCAGGGGAAAACCGGAAACTTTAGTCGCCAGAATCATGACACTAGAAAAATCATGTATTTTTTCACAAAACCATATCACCTGGTGCCACCCGGCGTGATACAACCGAAAGAGTCACCCAAGGATATTTCGGCATTGCCGAAATAGTCGGAACTACTTCCTTTTTCGCAGGTGCCACCTGGTGCCACCAGCGACCACAAAAATGCAGTTACACCGCAAAACAAATATAATTTAGCTGATCGTGAATATTTCATTCTAATGTGAATATGACAGTACCAAAATGACAATACTTACCTAGCAGGGCCGGATCGGGACAAAAAGGAAATACGCATGATCATACCTATAGTAGATTTTGTATTATTGCTATATTTGTATATATATATACCTATCTATATCTATGTTTCTCTCTCTCTCTCTCTCTTTCTCTCTCTCTTTCTCTCTCTCTTTCTCTTGCTTGCTTATGATCTTCATAGTGAAAATTAGTTCAAGGTTGCGCTTAACGGCGCTCCAAGAATGTTCTTTCTTAATTTTTTTTCTCAACACAAACACTGTTGTTATTAGTTATACATACACATCAATATATCTTTGCAATTTTGCGTTAAAAAGCAAAAATAAATCTGAAAATAAATTAGTAAAAATATAAAACTATCATACGTCCATACACATTTTATTTCATTTCACACAGAAGGATGGAGGGTGGGGAACTCATGCAAGCACGATGGGAGCTGAAAAAGATCTCTCTGCCATCTTCACTGCGCATCATATCTCAAACATATCCTCTAAATAAACGTCCTTACGCATCCCTGAGTTTACATATTATTATTATTATTATTATTATTATTATTATTATTATTATTATTATTATTATTATTATTATTATTATTATTATTATTATTATTACAGCCCAATGGCCTCAAGGCGTTAAACTGTGACGCCAACTCATAACCCTTTGGTGGTAGATGCTGGGGAGGAGGGTCGTTGCGCGCGTAAAAGATCTTAAACTCCGCATATGCTGGTTGATAGCCCAGGACCCAGCAGACACCAGATTGTTATGGGTGGGGTTTCGAGGCAGCTCTAGCAACCGCGCTTGGTGTATGCACTTGCACATTCGGTGACGTCTTGCAAGAGGTTGCTGGGACTGCGGAATAACCTCGGCTTAGTGCAGTCTTGCCCTCAGGAGCTCCATCGGTGGCCCCGATCATCAGGCGAGAGACTGACACGGGGGGGTGGAGGACCTCGAACAAGGGTATTGGAGGCTTACGTCCGTTGAGGATATGCCATTAGCTGCATCAGTACGCCTCAGATATAGTATTATTATTATTATTATTATTATTATTATTATTATTATTATTGTTGTTGTTGTTGTTGCTGTTCTTGTTGTTGTTATTATTATTATTATTATTATTATTATTATTATTATTATTATTTTTATTATTATAAGTAAGTAGTAGTAGTAGAAGTAGTAGTAGTAGTAGTATCATTATCATTATTATTATTATTTTTATTATTATTATTTAGACACCGTGATAGCCCAGTGGTCAAGTTCTACCATCTGGGCCCCGTCGCCAGTTCGATTCCAGTCGGTGCCACCAGTATTTTCATTGAACATACCGGTCCGTCTGGAAGTGTTGGAACTGCCCTTGCGGGGGTGTCATTAGAGCCTATCGTCAATTCTTCGTACTCCCCTCACGGGTGAGACGATGGAGGCGCATGTGCAGATTTGCATCAGCCATTGACAGAGAAGCACTATTATTATTATTATTATATTATTATTATTATTATACTGGAGGGATGCACAAGATAGCACTCCATGGGAAGAGGAGGTGGTTGTGCCTCTCCACACGAAGGTGACCGCTTGGGGAGGGCGATCACCGGGATATATGCAACTCTCAACTGGGCATTTACTCTGTAGGGGTTCAGCCAGGCAGGTTGTAGGGTTGTCTGTTGGATTGTTGGTTAGCTCGTTTTTCTTAGCTGTTGGTTTGGATCTAGTTTCCTGGTTAACCTATTTTCGCCGAATTTCCTGCAGAGTAAATGCCTGGGGGCTTCCAGTTCCGGTTTGGTGATCTTGTTGAGGTGAGCATTGGGAGGAAACAGTACCGAGATGGGTTGAAGATAGGATTCACATTGAGCCGAGATGGGGCCGAGTTGACTTGTTCCAACTCTGCTCCATTTCGGCTTCATGTTAATCCTATCGTCATCCTATCTGGGCTTTCTCTCCTCCCTATCTTCGCTTCTTCGGGGTTGCCTAACTGGAATACATGATGACGTGCACCTTGGAGAGGCTTCAGTCGGTCCCAATGCCTTGCCAGTGCCTTGCTGCGTTGCCGTGCCTTGCCCCACGCATGCACACCCTTCAACGTTGCATTTCTAACTAATCAGCTTCGGCTGGGATTACTATACTTGTCTGTAAGATCCTATAGGTACCGCTGGGTTCGCGCCTTCTATACCCACGTGGGGGAGGAGTTTCAGCGGCACGCCGTCCGATCTGGCTCCACTCGGGGACACCCGTACCTCATGATGTGTATTGTTAGGAGCAGCTGAAAGTCCATAAGGCATGAGAGTAGAGGCGTTGTCGATGCGATGGAGAGTGTGTGTAGTGCGTGAGGCAGGTTCTGGTGACGCTGGGGGTGCTGGCGGGCGCCCAAGGGCACGAAGCGACGCGGCAGCGTCCAGTGACACTGGCGGAAATGCGTGTAGTGTGTGTTGCAGATACCGCCGATGCTATTTGCATGGGCGGGCGCTTTCCTCATCGTAAAGAGACGCGGCGGTGATTGCCAGCGACATTGGCCGTCTACTACTCTCAATGGATTACAAATACGCGAAGCACGGAGCTACCACTGTGGCACTTATGGGACAAGGTAGATGCTAATTCCTCCGGTGGGCACAGTCCACCCCGTTGTGCGCACGGCCGCTACCCGCTCTACCACCGACGTGCAGCTGCGCAGGGAAAGCTACTGGGACTCGCTCGGCGTCGCTGCTAGGCTTGGGCTCGGGGCCAGCGCCCGGAACGGCAGTTTTGTGCTCCCCGAACTGGTCATCTCCCGGGGCGAAAGCTACCCCGCGGGCCGTGACCAAGAGCTGGCCGAGCTCGCCAGCCAGAACGCGGGGTACTTCCCCTTCGCGGGACCCCAGGCTTTCCCCGTCCGGCGGCTATGCCTGCATCACCTGGCCGTAGACGAATGCACGTACCTGAAGCTCGCCAGGACAGGAGCCGGCGCGCAGCCGTTCCTGGCCCAGGTCACGGCGCTCGAGTTTACCCAAACCGTCCTGCCGGAGCCAGGGAAAATCCTTCCCGAGTTCACCCTGTCCGGCCTGCCGCTACTGCAACGGTTTGTCTTTACGCAGCAAGCGCCGCGGCACGAACGGCGCCCCTCCTCGCAGCCAGCGCTACTCTTCGAGGACTGTCCAGCCCTCGCCACCATCGACACCTCTTTGCACAGCGGCGACAGCCCGCAGCCGGTCCGAGTGGGCCTTCGCGGCAGCTGTGCCGCTACGCTGCAAGTCAAGCCAGGGAACGGAGATCTGCACTGGAAAGCGGACCAATGCGACCAGCTGACTATCCTGAGTTGGCCGGAGCTCTGCGCCACGGAGGGAATCCTCACGCTGGGGCTGTACGCGTGTAGGACCCTGCGCGAGCTTTTGCTACCACGGCTGGCGCGAGCCAGGGGCCTGCACGTACGACTGCTCCCTACCGAGCCTTCCCCTGGCTATTATTCGCCCCGCCCAGCAGCACCCGCCGCCCCGCCGTTGCGGGACTTCGTACTGTTCCACGCGCCCGAGCTGGCCGTCGTGGCCGGAAACCTCGACGTGGAACTCCGTAGCTGTCCACGCCTGTCCAGCTTCGCACTACCACAGTTGTGCAAGGTACACGAAGAGGCCGAGTTCGGGTTCCACGGGTGCGGCACCTTGGCAGAGGCTACCTTGCCTAGATTGGCATCGGTGGGCTACCTGCTGGGCCTGGACTTTTGTGCCTGCCAGCGCCTCACGGCTTTCACTCTGCCCCTGTTACAACGGCTCGCGCACCGGCGGGCCGTGGGCCAGGGCTGGGGACAGGAGCGTGGCCTGAGGCTACATTTCGAGGACTGTACCGGGCTCCTTAACTGCACTTTGCCCCTGCTGCGTACCATCGGGAAGAGGGAGGTTGGCAGCTCTTACCGAGGAGGCCCGGCGGAGGACGACGACGCGCCTGCTTTCGGGGGGGCCCTAAGTGTGTCCCTCGAGAACTGCCCTGTGTTCGAAAACCTAGACCTGCCGCTGCTCAGCAGGGTACGGGGCGGGGGCTGCATGCTCAAAGTACAGGGCTCCGACGTTACGCGGGTAAGCTTGCCCTTGCTGCGTCTAGTGGATCAAGAGCTCTGGCTAAAATTCCGGGGCTGCGCGAAGCTACAGGAGTTTACGCTACCGAGGCTGCAGCTGGTGCGGGGGCGAGGCGAGTCTAGGAGGAGCCACGTCAGCTTCAAACGCTGTCCCGACCTAAAAAAGTTTGCTTTGCCTCTGTTAGCGCAAGTAGGCTGTGAACTGTCGGTGTGCGTCAAGGACTGCCCAGAATTCCAAGAGCTGTCGCTGCCTAAGCTCAGGAAGGTAGCGGGGCCGGTCCAGGTAGAGTTGGAGTGCCCCCCTGCTGCGGACCTGTGACTTCTCCGCGCTGGCCCAGGTACAGGGTGCGCTCACTGTGACCGCCAAGCGCTGCCGCCAGCTCGAGGCCCTGCGACTGCCGCTGATAGGGAGGCTGCGGGTGCGGGATGAAGCGGAGGAGGTAAGACTGGGTTCCCGTTCATGTGTGACGGTCGAGGAATGCCCCGCGCTGCAGGAGCTCGAGCTCCCCCCGACCGGGTGGCTGAACTACACTGCCTGTACGCTGACGGTACGGGGCTGCCAACGTCTGCCAGCGCTCGTGTCACCAACGGCCCTGCCCAGCGTGGCGGAGTGGGGGCTGACAATCTCCGCCTGCCCCGCTCTGACCCAGCTCGTGCCGCCCGCCAAGCTACCAGTGTGCCAGGAGCTCATGCTCCGGGTACAGGACTGCCAACGTCTGCCAGCGCTCGTGTTACCAACGGCCCTGCCCAGCGTGGCGGAGTGGGGGCTGACAATCTCCGCCTGCCCCGCTCTGACCCAGCTCGTGCCGCCCGCCAAGCTACCAGTGTGCCAGGAGCTCATGCTCCGGGTACAGGACTGCCAACGTCTGCCAGCGCTCGTGTTACCAACGGCCCTGCCCAGCGTGGCGGAGTTGGAGCTGATGGTCACCGCCTGCCCCGCTCTGGCCTGGCTCGGGCTGCCCGTCGAGCTACCAGTGTGCCGGGAGCTCACGCTCCGGGTACAAGACTGCCAACGTCTGCCAGCGCTCGTGTTACCAACGGCCCTGCCCAGCGTGACGGGGCTGGAGCTGACGATCACTGGCTGCCCCGCTCTGATTGAGCTCGCAGTGCCAGCAGCCATGCCCGGCGTGACGGAGCTGGAGCTGGCGATCACGGGCTGCTCTGCTCTGGCTTCGTGCTGCCAGCCGACTTAGCCCAAGTGGAGAGGTTGACGCTGTCCATAAGAGACTGCGCTGCTCTGACTGAGCTCGCAGTTCCAGCAGCCATGCCCGGCGTGACGGAGCTGGAGCTGGCGATCACGGGCTGCTCCGCTCTGGCTAAGCTCGTGCTGCCCGCCAACCTAGCCCAATTGAAGAGTTTGACGCTGTCCATAGGACACTGCGCTGCCCTGACTAAGCTGGTGCTGCCCGCCGGCCTAGGCCAGTGCCGAAGATTTCAGCTGACGTTGGCTAGCTGCCCGGTACTAGACCCACTAACCGTTCCGGCAGGGCGGGTCCCGAATGCCCACATCAAGTCGAGGGCTGCCCGCGGCTAGTGAGCCAAGATTGTAGGCTGCTCAGCCTGCAACAACTGCGGGAGATATGCTCCCAGCGGCAGGGCGTACGCCTCCACCTGCCGAAACGGCAGAAGACGGCCGCCTAGGCGCAGGGCCGACCAGCAGGACCGGACCTGCCGGGTAGGCCCGGGGGGGGGGGGGGGGAGAGCTACCGCCAGGCAGTGCTCGGCGGCTGAGGAGCCCGGCGGCCTTCCTCTCCGCGGGCTCTCCCCCCCCTTCCCCCCCTGCCAGCAGCTCTGAGCGAGTCAGGCAGAACCACGGGCTGTCACAGCTTGGGCTGCGGACTTGGTAAAAAAGAAATCGGGGCCACAGGACAGGCCGGTCTCTCCTCCGGGGCCTCGGCCCGCTGGCATGCGCCGGCCGCGGATCCCGGCCCCCCCAGAGAGAGAGAGAGAGAGAGAGAGAGAAAGAGAGAAAGAGAGAAAGAGCCCAAGGCTGCCGCAGCTTGATTGTTGACCTAGTTAAAAAAACTTTCTCTTTAGCAACAGGGCAGGCCGACACGGGCCTTGGCTCGCTGGAATCTGCTGCGCAAAGGCCGGTGGGCGACGGGGAACGAGTTTTTCTCCGAAATCCTGGTTGGCCAGGCACAAGCGCCGCCCCCCCCCCCCCCGCCCCCCCCCCTCGGCGATCTTCCAAGGGACGGGCCGCCGCGCGGTCAGCCCGCTCTGGCCGGCCCGGGCCAACACAAGGGGGGAGAACAAGTGGCTGCCCCCTCCCCTTGACCCGGGCCGGCCGGGGTCGTGCCCCTCTCCGGGCTGGCACAGAAAAACCAGTAGCGTCCTTTTTTTTAATGACTTGTACGGGCCCCGGACCCCCTGTGCGTTCCCCTCACTTCCTACTCCCTATCCCGGCTGCCCCGGGGCTCCCGCGGCCTACGCGATGCGGCGGCGGGACTGCACTAGCCGCCGTTCGAACACCGCGTGCTGCCAGTGTTTGTCCATCAGGGTTTCTTTGCCCTGCACCTCCATGATGCGCTTGCCATGGTCGAAGACGTCTTGGATAATCTGCTGGCAGGCCACTAGAATGCCCTTCATGGCCAAGCCCTGGACGATGCTGACATTGGTCTGCTGGCTCAGGATACACTGCATGACCCGGCGGTAGAACGTAGCTTTGCACAGAGCCGGCTTCAGGTGGCTCAGCCGGAGTTCCCGCGCAAACTTGCGCCGGAAGAGCCTGGCCTGCTTGGCGCGCACCGTGCGCTTGGCGCCGCGCCGGCGCTCTTCTTTCGGACTGTCTTTTTCCGGGGGCGGGGCGGAGCGGCTGCGGGCCCGCTGGGAGTCACGCTGCTTGGTCTTCTTTTTCTTCCGCTTGGTGCTGCTGCTGGCCTTATCATGCCCCTGGCGCGAGCTGGCCTTGCCGCCAGACTCGGACGTGTGTCTTTTCTTGCCGGGGCTGGAGTTCTCCCGGTGTTTCTTCCGCCGTCGCACGCCCTCGGTCTCCCCGGGGCCGACGGTGCGCTTGGTACGCGTCATGCTGTGACTGTGGGCCTTGACTGGCTGTTGGCTGGCGCGTTTGTGGCGTCCCAGCCCCCGGCCCGCCCCCCACCCAGCGGCGGCCCCGCCGCGCGCCGGGTAGGGCGGGGGGAAGGGAGGGGGGCTAGGGGCACGCGCGGGGGAGCGGGGGAGGGGGCGCACGCGCGGGGGGAGGGAAGGAAGGGAGGACAGGGAGGGGGCGTCCCCCCCTGGGGGGGGGAAGGGGGGTGCCCCCCCTGGGGAAGGGGGGGGGGGGGGGGGTTTGGCCCCCCCTGGGTTAGCAGGGGGGGGGACACCCCCTGGGTTAGCAGGGGGGGGGGGGGCACCCCCCTGGGCAGGGGGGTGGACCCCCCCAACAAGAAGTGGCGGCGTGGCATGAACCGCGCGGCAGACGAGGCGGCTAGGCTCGAGGACTTTTTGCGGGCCAAGCTGCCGGGCGCCCGGCGCCGGGGGTGGAGGGCGTCCAGGCCGACCCGGCGCGGTGCGTGTTCTACGGCCCCGAGCCCCCGCGGTGCCGGCCGCCGAGGCCGACCGCGCGGTGGAGGTGGTGGAGCACTGCCTGTACGAGAACGCGCTAGCGCACGACGACCTAGAGCGCAAGCGCTATGACCCCGCGCTGCCGGCCGAGGCCCGACAGCACTACATGGAGCAGCTCAGCCGGGACGAACTGGCGCTGCTAGCCGTGCCCATGGTGGGCCGGCCGTGCTTTATCGAGCACTGGGACAACGCCGACGACTACGACCCCGTCCGCGGCGCGGGTGATTTCCGGCAGAGCTGGGGGTACGTGGCCGCCACGCGCTTCGACCCGGCCACCCATAGCCTGTACATGTACAGCGCGCTGCACCAGAACGTAGAGGGGCTCGCGAGCGCGTACCGCCTGCGGGACCCGGGGGGCCCCAAGGGCGCGAGCATCCAGCACCTGCGGGACTCGCTGAACCACCAGGCGGCCGTGCTGGAGAATTCTTACTGTGCGCAGGGGGCACGCCCCGGGACGTACCTGCTGGGCTGGCGCTTCCTGTGGCCCGAGCGCTGCTACCGCAACCCCGGCCCGACCAACAGCAGCCGCGTCCTGCTGCCCCACCAGGTCGCGGACCTGAGTGCCCTGCCCTACTTCCGGCCCAGGGCGGGCGGGGGACGGGGGGGCGCGGGGGCGCGGGCCAGCCCCGCCTCCCTCTCCCTTCCCCCGGCGCGGGCCGCCACGCTGGCGCGGGCCAGCCTCCGGCCCCTCCTCTCCCCTCCCGTCGCTTACCCGGGCCCCCGGAACCCCGGGGCGGTGTGGCGCGGGATACCTCGCGCGGCATTTCTGCGTCTGTGGCAACAAACCACACACCTCCGGCTGGGCCGAGCGAGCCACGTACGTGCCATGTACACCCAGCCAGCAGCAGCAGTAGCGCCTACCCTGCTAGGCGTGCGCGCCTCGGCGGCCGAGGTGGCGGCACCGCCCCCACCGCCCGCGGCCGACGGACACACCGGCGCGGCGGCGCCCCCGGAGCACCCTAGCGCGGCCGCCCCGACGCCGGCGCCGACGACGACGACGACGACGGCCGAGGGCGCCGCCGCGGCCCCCCCGGCGCCGGCGGCGGCGGAGGAAGCGCCGGCGGGCCGGCCGGCCGCGGCGGCGCCGCCGGCGGGCGCCGTGGTCGGCGAGATCGTGCAGAAGGCCTCGCGGGCGTGGGTTCAGCGCTTCCCGTTAGCCGAGGCCGACGCCTGGCTGGCCGCCCAGGGCGAACTGTTGAGCCAAGAGCCGCCGCCGCGGGAAAGGCTGGAAAGGCTGCGGCTCCAGTCTCTGCGGGCGGAGGCCTTCTTCCCCCCGGCCTGCACGGGCGGAGACGGCGTGGAGGACCTGCCCCCCCTGCCGGCCCTGGTGTGGCAGACGTTGAAAGAGGTGCAGTCACGGGGCGCCGAGGCGTCGTCCGGGGGGTCGTACACGGCGTTTGCCATGCCCAGGGACCTGTGCCTGTTGGAGCTGGACCGCACGAGCTCGAGCTGGCTGGTCACGCCCAAGGACGACGGGGTGCGCGCACTGCTCCTGGTCCTGTACGACAAGCCCTTTGCCATCCTGCGCGGCAAGCCGTGGGTCACGGACCTGTGCCCCGAAGTGTCGTTCCTGGCGGGCGGCCCGGCGGGCCCCGGGCCCCGCGACTTGTGGCTGCTTGACACCGAACGGGTCGAGGTAGCCCCCGGGACCATTCTCTACCGCGTGACCTGCTGGCCTGCGGCCGGCGCTCGTACATGTCGCTCCCGTTCGGGCAGCGCCTGTGGCTGCGCGACGTGCTGCTCCGGGCCCACGCTAGTGACGGGGCGCGCCCGCGGCGGGAGGACTGGCCGTGCCTGGCCACCAAGACCTTCGTGCCCCTGCGCGACCTGCAGCGGGACCTGCTGCCGAGGCTGGAGCGCCCCGACGACGCCCGGGGCTGGGGCTTCGTCGAGCCCGGCGGCGGGGACCAAGACCTCGACGGGTGCCGTGTCCCGGTGGACGGGCTGGTGTTTGCGCGGGGCGACGCTCCGTACCGCGGCGGCGGCCAGCGCGCGCTCCGCAAGTGGAAGTTCGAGCAGCCCACGCTGGACCTCGAGGTGCTGCGCGCCGCGCGCACCGAGCGGGGCTACTGGGTCTGCTGGGGGCTGCGCTGCCCGGCGCTGCGCCCGGGGCGGCCGGCGCTGCACAGCGAGGTGGCGTTCGGCTGGGCCCTCATTGGGCAGGGGGCCAGGCGGGCGGTGGAGGACTACTGGGGGGCGTGGCTGCTGCGCGGGCCGCCCCCGGCCCACCCCGGGCCGGAGGCCACCTTCTACGCGCCGCATCACGAGCTCTTCCTCGTCCACCGGCAGGCCAGGGCACTGCCCGGGGTCTGGGCCTGCTGCCACTACCGGCAGAAGGACGGGGTCTGGCGCGTGGTCCGGCTCATCTTCGAGGCTATGCCGGGCAACCAGCACACGGCAGACAGCCGGGCCTGGCCAGTGGACTGGGTGCGAGAGCCCGGCCGGGGCGCCGGCCAGGGCCTGCCGTCGGGCCTGCCGTCCGTGTGCTCCCTGCCACAGGCGATCGAAGAACTGCTGCGCTACAAGGAGGCGGGCGCGGGGGCCAACCTCACGCCCCGCCACCTGTGCTTCCGCGTCTGTGGCACCGACGTGCAGAAGGCGGGCTCCGTCGTCGGCCTGGCGTACGCGCTGCCGTGGCAGGACCACGCGGTGGGGCTCGAGGGCCCAGTGCTCCCCCCGGCCGCCGGGAGCACACAGACCTTTGCCGCGCCGGCCTTGGCCGCCTGCTACACACACGAGGAGCTGCAGCAGCTCAGGCCCGTGCCGGGCTCGGTGTGGGAGGTAGCGCTGACGGCCGGCCCCGCCGGCTGGCACCCCCGCCCCCTGCACACGCGGGCCAAGAAGGAGGCCAACTTCCACACCACCGTGCTGCAGGCCCTGCGCGCGGTCGCGTCGTGCGCGACCCTGGACTCTCTGCTGGCCCTCGACTTGGGCCCGGGCGCGGCCGCCCCGCCCAGAGGCGCCCCCCCCGGCGGCCCCCCGGCGGCGCCCTTCCCCCCGCCAAGCGGCACCGGCACGGCGGCGAACGGACCGCCTGACCCCCGGGGGCGCCGAAAACCTAGACAATCCCCGTGGGAACGCCTCTTCGACTGGCTCTGGCCCGATGTCCCAGGATGGGAGGATGAGGGCTCGCGTATATGACGGAATTCCTGAACCACGTGGAGAGGCTATCTTAGCTGCGCCTCATCCTTCCTCCCCAAACCTGGCACACGGGTCGGCGCTTCAACATAACGCGAGCGGCGCTATATGGCAGATGGCACCGCCGCCTCGACGGTACCGGCGGGTAGATCGGTACGACAAGGACGGGCGTAATCTGATTGCCTGGGGGCTCTCAGAACGCGCCAATCTACAGGAGATCGCCTCCAAAATGAGCGGTCTTGGTCTGGTGGTCCCAGTAATGGAGTGGCAAGGCCAGCGAATGTCTCGTCACCTGGAGCTGGTCTACGAGGACGATGACAGCAGGCAGACTGCGTTGCAGCAACTCAAACATATCAAATTCTTCGGCAGAGGGGTCAATGTGGCACTTGGGCGCAGGTTCAGGGACAGGGAACGTGTCCGAAGGCTTATTCACATCAATCTGCGTGAGGAAGCGGCAGTCCGGAAGGAGGAAGCTGCGACGGGATATCGCGTCGTGCCTCTGCATGAAGAATGTGTCGATCATGTGCAGGTGGTGTCTTCTAAATTGGCTGCCGATGCACCTGAGTGTGTGTCTGAGTGTGTTGATGTGCAGGTGGTGCCCCTGCACTCGGCGGCCAGTGCAGTGGGGGACCAACCTGCGCAAGCACCTGCAGAGGGGGGCAGCACGAGGGCGGAAGCCAAGCGCGGCCGTCGGATCCGGAAACGAGCCAAGAAGCACCGCTGCAAGCAGTTCGATACCGGCTTCAAGCTACTCGTCGCGAGTCACAACTGGCAGGGTAAAACGGGATACGACAACGTAGGCACGGCGGAATGGGCATCATTCTACAAGCACGAGGGCTGGCTAGTCATCGGGGCTCAGGAGCACCGCATGGGCAAGAAGCAACTTTCCAAATGCAGCCTGGATGGATTCCGGATTTTTGCAAAACCTGCGGAGGTCAGCGAGAAAAATCGCTGCAAGGGTGGGGTTCTATTCGCGGTGGCTAACTTCCTTGGTCCGTATTGCAACCTGGTGTCAGCCCCCGTCGACCACCGGCAGCAAGTGTGGCTGCGTATCGCCTCGGGTGTTACCGGCGCTCAGGATATCTATGTGGGCAACGGCTACTTTCCCCAGGAAACGCAGGAAGAAGAGTCGTCAGAGGCGTATGCGGCCTTGCAGGCAGCTGTAGCTTTTTTTTGAGACAAAGGTCTTGTGGTCGGTGGCGGATGCCAACGCGAAGCTCGGGCCGGCATGCAGCCGAAAAGAGGAGGGCATCGTCCGTCAGCACGGGGAGGTCGATGATAAGGGAGCACCGGTACGTTCGGAGAATGGCAAGAGACTTGCCGCTGTCCTCGTTGCTACGGGCCTGCGAAATCTGAGCGGCTTCTCGTGCCCAGTGGAAGGGTCCTACTGGTGGTCCCGGCGTGAGCAGCGCGGCATGGGCGCAGGCAAGCACCTTCTCGATTACATCTGCGCGTCGCCTGGCTTGGCATCTGGAGCAAAGTTCGGATGCGAAGATGATCTTGATACGGACCACAAGGCAGTATGGGCCGAACTGACGTGGAGTGGCCAGCGCCGACCAAAGCGGGCTGCGAAACCTTACAGGTCCTTTCGTGTTGATAAGCTTATTGGTGCTGGTGTCTCGGGTAATGATCACGCTGCGAAGCAAGCGCTTGTTTATCTACGCGACAAGTTCGATGACGTATTCCAGAATTGCCTACAAAAGCTTGGAGTGCATCAGCTGCCTGAGCTTGGCCTATCGGGTGGTGCCGACAGCCAACGGGTGGTAGATGACGTCACCGAGCGAGTGGCGCAGTCCTTCCGAATGGCGGCGCACCGGGTCCTTGGCTCCAGATGTATACGACCCCGTTTCACCAACAATTGGTTCGACGGGGAGCTAAAGGAGCTCATTCAACAGCGCCGGGAGGCCTACGCAGCATTCAGGAGGGATGAATCGAATGAGGAAGCCCGTCTGAATTGGCTACGTCTCCGCAAGCAAATTCGGAAGGCAACTCGGGCCACCGCCTCCTTCAAGCAAGTGCAGGAAGAAGCGGTCAAATGTCAACGCGAGCAATCCTCAAAGCGCTTTTGGCTACTCGCGAAGCGGCTTGGCGGGCACGCAGAACGAAGGTCTCCGCACCGGTGCAAAGGGAGGATGGCTCACTGGCGTGTACGCTGCCGGAAAAGGTCGCTCGGTGGGAGGAATTTCGGAAAAATTCGGTGAAGCCACGGGAAAATCCTGCAAGTGCGGCTGTTGTGGTGGAGTGCTGTGCAGAAGCAGGCTCGCTGGAGTGGGAGGAAGCCGAAGCTAAGCGGCAGTTCCACTGGAACGATCGCTTCCGAGATGAGGTGGCCCGGGCTATGAAGGAGCACGAAGTAGGTGAAGACACTTGCGAAGAGCTGGACAAACCGTTCACGCAAGAGGAGGTCCTTGCAAGGCAACGTGCCCTGAGTAACCACAAAGCTTGTGGCGAGGACAAAGTGAAGAACGAGATGCTCAAGTATGGTGGCGCCTACATCAATGGCTACTTAACGCAGTACTTCAACTGGATTCGAGAAGCCGAGAGGACTCCAAAAGCTTGGGGCAAGGGAATCATCGTCAATATCCCCAAGGGTGGGGATCCTACGGATCCTGACAACTGGAGGGATATCTCGATTATTAGTTGCCTTGGTAAGCTGTATCTGTCCTTATTAGCTACTCGTCTAACGCTCTTCGTGGATGGCCCGGATAAGCTACGTCCAGAGCAGGGAGGCTTCCGCCCGGGGCGTCGCACTACGGATCAGGTCTTTACCCTTTGGCAGAGGTTGAAGGGGCGTCAGCTGCAGAAGCGGGAGTCGTATGTCCTGTTCGTCGATCTACGCAAGGCTTTCCCGTCTGTATGGAGAGATGGCCTATTTGAGAGGCTCTGGAAGCTGGGTGTAAGGGGCAAGTTCTGGCGCACGCTACGCAGGTGCTACGACCAGACTTCGTCGCAAGTGCTAGTTGATGGAGCACTAACCCCCGAAGTACTGGAGGGTCTAGGGGTCCAACAGGGGTCCCCTCTCTCTCCCACACTCTTCAACGTCTTTATGGATGAGCTGTGTGATCGGCTGGCGAGTGCCCTCAAGATCACGGATGTGAAGCGGCTGAACGACATCAAGGCACTTCTCTACGCGGACGACGTGGCCCTCATCGCTCACAGTCGCACCGAGCTCCAGAAGATGGTCAATGTTGTGGCCAAGTTCGCGGAAGATTATCGGCTGGAAATCAACCTGAAGCCCGGTAAGACGGAAATCATGCCCATTTACACGTCGAGCAAGGCGAAACGACCAAAGAATCAGGGAGCAAGGTGAGCCCGTGGTGTGGTTCCGCGGCCAGAAGCTTTGTGTCACCAGTCAGTACAAGTACCTGGGAGTGGTTATCACCGACGACCTGAAGTGGAAGGAGCAGGCCCTGCGGGCTGCACGTGTCACTGAAGTCGCCACCGCAGGTTGGTACTCTTTGTGGTGTGCAGGTGAGATACAAGCTAGGTATCGTCTCATGTGCTGGAATCAACTTGTGGGAGCCAAGCTGAAGTACGCCTTCGATGTCTGGCGTGCCCCCGTATCGCAGCGCACCAAGCTGGAGGCAGCAATGCTGCGCCCCATGCGGATGATTCTCGGCATCAGCCCTAAGACAAGCAAGTGGATTACACTCTTCCTGGCGCGCTCTTTGAGTGCGGCGTTTGCGACTGGCGGCATAACTGAAGTTCTATGGACGGCTGCATTTTCTACCGGAGGAGCGATTCCCTGTCATCGCATCTCAAGTCAAATCCGTCTGGACTGCGGAGGCCGAAGGCGCTATCAGGGACTCAATGGATCTACAACAAGGGCTTCAGGAGCTTCTAAATAGCTCAGAGAAGGACCTCGAGGGTTGGAGTTCGACTGTGGACAAGTGGGCCCTTCAGCAGGACGTCAAGATGGTGCAGCAACTGATGCAGGACAAGCGAGAGGCAGGCAGCGATCTTACTGATGGCCTGCGAGTCATCCTAAGACAAGTCTTTGGAACTAAGGAGTTCCCAAGATGGGTAGCCCTTGATGATGCGCATTATAATCTGCTTCGGAGAAGGTTGCTCAGCTGCAACAACCGACTTCGGTTGTACCGCAGCAAGTTGGTCAGTGGCATGTCCCCTCACTGCTTCTGTTGTCTTGATAATGTCAATGAGTCACTTGCGCACTTCTTATGATTGCCCCATGCATGAAGTGAGGCGTAAGCAGCTATTGCTGAGTATGCAGAGGCTCGGTGGCATGGGTGTGGGGGGGTACTGATGGGGATGGAGTGAGTGAGGAGGGTGGTGAGGTCGTAGGCGGTGAGGTTGTGGTTCAGGATATGTTGCTTGGGCGGGAGCGGGAGGGCTCTGCGGCGGGGTTGGGATGATATGTCGCCTGAGGATCAATCACGTTTGTTTTGTAAGTTTTTTCAGGGGAAGTCGCGCTTCCGCAGTAACTTTAGGCTTGCTGCGTTGTTAGGGGTTACAGCGTTGCGTCCCCCTCCAAAGTTGGATGTGTTGTTTGGATCATATGTGTCTGAGTGTTGGTCTGCTAGGGAGGGTAAAAGGGAGGAGCTTGGGGTGGAGGATGGGGGCGAGGAGGTGATTGACCTCACTGACGTTCCATCAGCTTTTGTCCCACCCTCTCCCCCAATTGACGTTGATGTTGCGCGGCGCGGCCGTCCGCGCAGTGTGGACGTCTTGGCTAGAGAGGGGTTCGGGAGCGCAGCGTAGTGTCTCCGAGTTCTTCTCTTGAGCTAACACCCTCGCATCTAGCTCTTCATGCACTTCACAGCCCCCATCTGCCCCTGCTGTTGCTGTTGCTGCTATGTCTGTTTGGTGTTCTGACAATGCGTTGGGATCGGCTGACCCCGGTGACACAATGGAGGCACATGTCCAAGATCTGGATCTGATGCTATAGTCTGAGGAAGCCAATCATTATTATTATTATGATTATTATTATTATTATTATTATTATTATTATTATTATTATTATTATTTGGACACCGTGATAGCCCAGTGGTCAAGTTCTACCATCTGGGCCCTGTCGCCAGTTCGATTCCAGTCGGTGCCACCAATATTTTCATTGAACATACCGATCCGTCTGGAAGTGTTGGAACTGCCCTTGCGGGGTAGTCATTAGAGCCTATCGTCAATTCTTCGTACTCCCCTCACGGGTGAAACGATGGAAGCGCATGTGCAGATTTGCATCAGCCATTGACAGAGAAGCACTATTATTATTATTATTATTATTATTAATATTATTATTATTATTATTATTATTACTCCTACTATTACTATTATTATTATTATTGTTATTATTATTATTATTATTATTATTATTATTATTATTATTATTATTATTATCATTATTATTATTATTATTCAGCCCAATGGCCTCAAGGCGTTAAACTGTGACGCCAACTCATAACCCTTTGGTGGTAGATGCTGGGGAGGAGGGTCGTTGCGCGCGTAAAAGATCTTAAACTCCGCATATGCTGGTTGATAGCCCAGGACCCAGCAGACACCAGATTGTTATGGGTGGGGTTTCGAGGCAGCTCTAGCAACCGCGCTTGGTGTATGCACTTGCACATTCGGTGACGTCTTGCAAGAGGTTGCTGGGACTGCGGAATAACCTCGGCTTAGTGCAGTCTTGCCCTCAGGAGCTCCATCGGTGGCCCCGATCATCAGGCGAGAGACTGACACGGGGGGGTGGAGGACCTCGAACAAGGGTATTGGAGGCTTATGTCCGTTGAGGATATGCCATTAGCTGCATCAGTACGCCTCAGATATAGTAAATCTGCCTTGGAGTGTTGACTGTGACATATTTGAGGGAAATCCCGATGAAAAAACCTAGTCACACTTGCTAAACAGAGTTCCAGCCCAATGGCCTCAAGGCGTTAAAACTGTGACGCCAACTCATAACCCTTTGGTGGTAGATGCTGGGGAGGAGGGTCGTTGCGCGCGTAAAAGATCTTAAACTCCGCATATGCTGGTTGATAGCCCAGGACCCAGCAGACACCAGATTGTTATGGGTGGGGTTTCGAGGCAGCTCTAGCAACCGCGCTTGGTGTATGCACTTGCACATTCGGTGACGTCTTGTAAGAGGTTGCTAGGACTGCGGAATAACCTCGGCTTAGTGCAGTCTTGCCCTCAGGAGCTCCATCGGTGGCGCCGATCATCAGGCGAGAGACTGACACGGGGGGGTGGAGGACCTCGAACAAGGGTATTGGAGGCTTATGTCCGTTGAGGATATGCCATTAGCTGCATCAGTACGCCTCAGATATAGTAAATATTATTATTATTATTATTATTATTATTATTATTATTATTATTATTATTATTATTATTATCATTATCATGATCATGATGATCATGATCATGATCATGACCATGATCATCATCGTCATCATCATCACCATCATCATCATCATCATCGTCATCATCATCATCACCATCATCATCATCATCATCATCATCATCTCTCTCTCTCTCCCTCTCTCTCTCTCTTCCTCCTCCTCCTCATTATTATTATTATTATTATTATTATTATTATTATTATTATTATTATTATTATTATTATTATCTCCCAAGTAAACAAGGTTAAAAGGTCACGCCTGACGGCGCTCCCAGAAAGGTCTATGCCACATATCTACTTACTTTATTATTATTATTATTATTATTATTATTATTATTATTATTATTATTATTATTATTATTATTATTATTACTATTATTATTATTATCATTATTATTATTATTATTATTATTATTATTATTATTATT
>WBZZ01002308.1:0-2500 GCA_019918135.1 Paulinella micropora | reverse complement strand
CCACAACCACAACTTTCGGTTGACTTGCTGTTTTTGGGGTCACCGGTGCCACCAGTTGATATGGCCGAAATAAGTATTGATTCGGACAATAAAGGCAATGCCGAAATGTCCCTGGGTGTTGCAGTTTTCGACCGTATCACGCCTGGTGGCGTCTGGACACTTTTCTGGTGGGCGGTGGCACCTGGCACCCACCCACAAGTACGGATTCCCTTAATTGTGAAATACCCCCCGACCACAATTTTCCGATGAAAAAAACCGACGACTGACCAAACGGTAAACACTTGCAATTTTTGCTCTTGGGGTAGGAGGGGGGCGTGTACCCGCCTCCCTTGTACCCGTGCTCCCCTGTACCCGCCTCCCTTGTACCCGTGCTCCCCTGTACCCGCCTCCCCTGTACCCGTGCTCCCCTGTACCCGCCTCCCCTGTACCCGTGCTCCCCTGTACCCGCCTCCCCTGTACCCGCCTCCCCTGTACCCGTGCTCCCCTGTACCCGCCTCCCCTGTACCCGTGCTCCCCTGTACCCGCCTCCCTTGTACCCGTGCTCCCCTGTACCCGCCTCCCCTGTACCATGCTCCCCTGTACCCGCCTCCCCTGTACCCGTGCTCCCCTGTACCCGCCTCCCCTGTACCCGTGCTCCCCTGTACCCGGCTCCCTTGTACCCATGCTCCCCTGTACCCGTGGGCGGTCGTGTGTACCATGGGTGTCCGAGGGGCGGTGGCGTGTGTGCTGTGTGCTTCGGATGCTAGACAGCGTGCCTGGATCGAATAGTGAAGACGAGAGGACAAAAGCGCGAGGTTTGAAGAAGTTGGGTGTGGGTGTGTGTGCAGTCGCCATGACGGTACTGACGGTCCCAGACCGGTACCTACCAACCACCGTGCTGGTGTCGGCTGCCAAGGACACTAGCCCGCCTACAGACGTGGACACCAGGCGTCCGGCGAGCAGGAGCGACAGGCCTGAGAAGAAGGCCAGGAAGGCCGGCGAGGCCGGTGCGGAAGAAGGTACCCCCGGCCGTTCCAGCCCATGGGCCGTGTGCTCGGCGTCGAGGAAGTCTCGTGGCTCGACAAGGACCAAGAGCAGTCGGCGGGCTGGGACACGTCTATGCTACTAGACGGTGTACAGTACCTGCGTGTGAGCTTTCGCAACCAGGTCACCTGCAAACTCAGGAAAGTCTACGAGCCCCTGGAAGCGGTACTGGCCTGGAACGAGCACGACCCGGTAGAGCACGCGCAGTGGGTGCGAACGATCAACGAGGAGGTAGTTGCAAAGCGAGGCTCGTGGAAGTGTCTTGGCGATGGTTCGGCCTTGCCTGTGGCTGTAGTGACGCCCGGTTTGGCTGGGGTCGCTGCAGTTGCTAGCAATGTCCAACAACGCTTCAAGCACCTCCAGAGGTACGCGTGCGCAGCTTTTGCCCTGTTCAACGTGCTGGACGCGCCGCGCCAATACAACAAGAAGATGCGCACGTTCAAGAAGAGCATCAAGTCTCTCGCTGTCTTCTTCGAGTTTGTCGACTGGTTGCGGAGCCCCGATCTCGTAGTCTGTCGCCAGCCCGTCGTCGCCAGGAGCCTCAACAAGCTGCTCGAACCCACGCAAGGGCTGGCACTAGTTACCAAGGGCACCCACTGCTTCGGGATCGACTTTGGGCGACGTCTGCTGTTCGACGGCCGTTCTGACCACGCCCACGTGCTGTGTGAGCCAACGCTGCTGTACCACGGCTTCAAGCAAGGTTCGCCCTTCGAACTCATCTCTGTCTCTCATCCCGGCTTCAAGAAGCCAGTTTAAGACTTAATCATTAAAAGGGTTCCGGGGTCCGGTCGGGTCTGTCGGTCGACACCGTGCCAGTGTCGGTCGACACAGTGGAAGTGTCGGCCGACACTACGCTAAGGGCCGGTCGGTCCGCTTGAGAACCCGAGCCGGGGGTAAACCCTCCCCCATATAAGGGGGGGAGGTACCTATGTACCTAGCCGTTGGCCAAATTCAAAAAGTGCAGTCTCAGGCCCCTTTAAAAAATCTCATGGCCGGACAGGACCAAATGCCATTTTGTCCCGGGTGGGCACCAGTACGCCCTGAGAACCGGAGCCGGGGGTAAACCCTCCCACCCAACCGGGGGGGGGATGTACCTATGTACCTAGCCGTTGGCCAAATTCAAAAAGTGCCGTCTCAGGCCCCTTTGAAAAATCTCAGCCTACCCAGCGGCCGCCCACAGAGCAACCCCCCCCTCCCCTCCCCTTTCCTCCCTTTGCTGGCCTCCTTTCCTACCCCTCTTTCTTGAGATTCTCTTTTCTAAAAACTAGTTATACAATAGAAAGTAGAAAAAGGAGGGAGGTACCACGTACCTGCCGGTACCGAGGGTTTGGGGCCGGCTCGGCGTCTCAGCCCGCCAGCGGGCCTGGGGAGGGGGGGGGGGGGGGGGTTTCCCGTGGACGGCCGCAGGGCAAAACTTTAGCCGAAAAACAAGGGTAGATACGGACAGCCACCCCACCCACCCCTTTTTCCCGGCGGC
>WBZZ01002307.1:62500-83016 GCA_019918135.1 Paulinella micropora | reverse complement strand
GCCTAACTGGAACACATGATGAGCGCACGTTGGAGAGGGGCTTCAGTCGGTCCCAATGCCTTGCCAGTGCCTTGCTGCGTTGCCATGCCTTGCCCCATGCATTCACACCCTCCACCGTTGCATTTCTAACTGAGCAGCTTCGGCTGGGATTACTATACTTGTCTGTAAGACCCTATAGGTACCGCTAGGTTCGCGCCTTCTATACCCACGTGGGGGAAGGAGTTTCAGCGGCACGCCGTCCGATCTGGCTCCACTCGGGACACCCGTACCTCATGATGTGTATTGTTAGGAGCAGCTGAAAGTCCATAAGGCATGAGAGTAGAGGCGTTGGCGATGCGATGGAGAGTGTGTGTAGTGCGTGAGGCAGATTCTGGCGACGCTGGGGGTGCTGGCGGGCGCCGAAGGGCACGAAGCGACGCGGCAGCGTCCAGTGACACCGGCGGAAATGCGTGTAGTGTGTGTTGCAGATACCGCCGATGCTATTTGCATGGACGGGCGCTTTCCTCGGCGTAAAGAGGCGCGGCGGTGATGGCCAGCGACATTGGCCGTCTACTACTCTCAATGGATTACAAATACGCGAAGCACGGAGCTACCACTGTGGCCCTTATGGGACAAGGTAGAATCGCCGAAGACCTGGACAATCCCCGTGAGAATGCCTCTTCGACGGGCTCTGGCCCGATGTCCCAGGATGGGAGGATGAGGGCTCGCGTATATGACGGAATTCCTGAACCACGTGGAGAGGCTATCTTAGCTGCGCCTCATCCTTCCTCCCCAAACCTGGCACACGGGTCGGCGCTTCAACATAAGGCGAGCGGCGCTATATGGCAGATGGCACCGCCGCCTCGACGGTACCGGCGGGTAGATCGGTACGACAAGGACGGGCGTAATCTGATTGTCTGGGGCTCTCAGAACGCGCCAATCTACAGAAGATCGCCTCCAAAATGAGCGGTCTTGGTCTGGTGGTCCCGGTGATGGAGTGGCAAGGCCAGCGAATGTCTCGTCACCTGGAGCTGGTCTACGAGGACGATGACAGCAGGCAGACGGCGTTGCAGCAACTCAAACATCTCAAATTCTTCGGCAGAGGGGTCAATGTGGCCCTTGGGCGCAGGTTCAGGGACAGGGAACGTGTCCGCAGGCTTATTCGCATCCACCTGCGCGTGGAAGCGGCAGTCCGGAAGGAGGAAGCTGCGACGGGATATCGCGTCTTGCCTCTGCATGAAGAATGTGTTTATGATGTGCAGGTGGTGTCTTCGGAATTGGCTGCCGATGCACCTGAGTGTGTGTCTGAGTGTGTTGATGTGCAGGTGGTGCCCCTGCACTCGGCGGCAGTGCAGTGGGGGACCAACCTGCGCAAGCACCTGCAGAGGGGGGCAGCACGAGGGCGGAAGCCAAGCGCGGCCGTCGGGTCCGGAAACGAGCCAAGAAGCACCGCTCCAAGCAGTTCGATACCGGCTTCAAGCTACTCGTCGCGAGTCACAACTGGCAGGGTAAAACGGGATACGACAACATAGGCACGGCGGCATGGGCATCATTCTACAAGCACAAGGGCTGGCTAGTCATCGGGGCTCAGGAGCACCGTATGGGCAAGAAGCAACTTTCCAAATGCAGCCTGGATGGATTCCGGATTTTTGGAAAACCTGCGGAGGTCAGCGAGAAAAATCGCTGCAAGGGTGGGGTTCTATTCGCGGTGGCTAACTTCCTTGGTCCGTATTGCAACCTGGTGTCAGCCCCCGTCGACCACCGGCAGCAAGTGTGGCTGCGTATCGCCTCGGGTGTTACCGGCGCTCAGGATATCTATGTGGGCAACGGCTACTTTCCCCAGGAAACGCAGGAAGAAGAGTCGTCAGAGGCGTATGCGGCCTGGCAGGCAGCTATAGCTTTTTTTGGAGCCAAGGGTCTTGTGGTCACGGTGGCGGATGCCAACGCGAAGCTCGGGCCGGCATGCAGCCGAAAAGAGGAGGGCATCGTCGGTCAGCACGGGGAGGTCGATGATAAGGGAGCACCGGTACGTTCGGAGAACGGCAAGAGACTCGCGGCTGTCCTCGTCGCTACGGGCCTGCGAAATCTGAGCGGCTTCTCGTGCCCAGTGGAAGGGTCCTACTGGTGCTCCCGGCGTGAGCAGCGCGGCATGGGCACAGGCAAGCACCTCCTCGATTACATCTGCGCGTCGCCTGGCTTGGCATTCGGAGCAAAGTTCGGAGTATGCGAAGATGATCTTGATACGGACCACAAGGCAGTATGGGCCGAACTGACGTGGAGCGGCCAGCGCCGGCCAAAGCGTGCTGCGAAACCTTACAGGTCCTTTCGTGTTGATAAGCTTATTGGTGCTGGTGTCTCGGGTAATGATCACGCTGCGAAGCAAGCGCTGGATTATCTACGCGACAAGTTCAATGACGTATTCCAGCATTGCCTACAGAAGCTTGGAGTGCATCAGCTGCCTGAGCTTGGCCTATCGGGTGGTGCCGACAGCCAACGGGTGGTAGATGACGTCACCGAGCGAGTGGCGCAGTCCTTCCAAATGGCGGCGCACCGGGTCCTTGGCTCCAGATGTATACGACCCCGTTTCACCAACAATTGGTTCGACGGGGAGCTAAAGGAGCTCATTCAACAGCGCCGGGAGGCCTACGCAGCATTCAGGAGGGATGAATCGAATGCGGAAGCCCGTCTGAATTGGCGACGTCTCCGCAAGCAAATTCGGAAGGCAACTCGGGCCAAGAAGTCCGCCTCCTTCAAGCAAGTGCAGGAAGAAGCGTTCAAATGTCAACGCGAGCAATCCTCAAAGCGCTTTTGGCTACTCGCGAAGCGGCTTGGCGGGGCACGCAGAACGAAGGTCTCCGCGCCGGTGCAAAGGGAGGATGGCTCACTGGCGTGTACGCTGCCGGAAAAGGTCGCTCGGTGGGAGGAATTTCGGAAAAATTCGGTGAAGCCACGGGAAAATCCGGCAAGTGCGGCTCTTGTGGTGGAGTGCTGTGCAGAAGCAGGCTCGCTGGAGTGGGAGGAAGCCGAAGCTAAGCGGCAGTTCCACTGGAACGATCGCTTCAGAGATGAGGTGGCCCGGGCTATGAAGGAGCACTAGGTAGGTGAAGACACTTGCGAAGAGCTGGACAAGCCGTTCACGCAAGCGGAGGTCCTTGCAAGGCAACGTGCCCTGAATAACCACAAAGCTTGTGGCGAGGACAAAGTGAAGAACGAGATGCTCAAGTATGGCGGCGCCTACATCAATGGCTACTTAACGCAGTACTTCAACTGGATTCGAGAAGCCGAGAGGACTCCAAAAGCTTGGGGCAAGGGAATCATCGTCAATATCCCCAAGGGTGGGGATCCTACGGATCCTGACAACTGGAGGGATATCTCGATTATTAGTTGCCTTGGTAAGCTGTATCTGTCCTTATTAGCTACTCGTCTAACGCTCTTCGTGGATGGCCCGGATAAGCTACGTCCAGAGCAGGGAGGCTTCCGCCCGGGGCGTCGCACTACGGATCAGGTCTTTACCCTTTGGCAGAGGTTGAAGGGGCGTCAGCAGCAGAAGCGGGAGTCGTATGTCCTGTTCGTCGATCTACGCAAGGCTTTCCCGTCTGTTTGGAGAGATGGCCTATTTGAGAGGCTCTGGAAGCTGGGTGTAAGGGGCAAGTTCTGGCGCACGCTACGCAGGTGCTACGAGCAGACTTCGTCGCAAGTGCTAGTTGATGGAGCACTCACCCCCGAAGTACTGGAGGGTGTAGGCGTCCAACAGGGGTCCCCTCTCTCTCCCACACTCTTCAACGTCTTTATGGATGAGCTGTGTGATCGGCTGGCGAGTGCCCTCAAGATCACGGATGTGAAGCGGCTGAACGACATCAAGGCACTTCTATACGCGGACGACGTGGCCCTCATCGCTCACACTCGCACCGAGCTCCAGAAGATGGTCAATGTTGTGGCCAAGTTCGCGGAAGATTACCGGCTGGAAGTCAACTTGAAGCCCGGCAAGACGGAAATCATGCCCATTTACACGTCGAGCAAGGCGAAACGACCAAGTATCAGGGAGCGAGGTGAGCCCGTGGTGTGGTTTCGCGGCCAGAAGCTTTGTGTCACCAGTCAGTACAAGTACCTGGGAGTGGTTATCACCGACGACCTGAAGTGGAAGGAGCAGGCCCTGCGGGCTACGCGTGTCACTGAAGTCGCCACCGCAGGTTGGTACTCTTTGTGGTGTGCAGGTGAGATACAAGCTAGGTATCGTCTCATGTGCTGGAATCAACTTGTGGGGGCCAAGCTGAAGTACGCCTTCGATGTCTGGCGTGCCCCCGTATCGCAGCTCACCAAGCTGGAGGCAGCAATGCTGCGCCCCATGAGGATGATTCTCGGCATCAGCCCTAAGACAAGCAAGTGGATTACACTCTTTCTGGCGCGCTCTTTGAGTGCGGAGCGTTTGCGGCGGGCGGCGCAACTGAAGTTCTATGGACGGCTGCGTGTTCTACCGGAGAAGCGATTTCCTGTCATCGCATCTCAAGTCAAATCCGACTGGACTGCGGAGGCCGAAGGCGCTATCAGGGACTCAATGGATCTACAACAAGGGCTTCAGGAGCTCCTAAATAGCTCAGAGAAGGACCTCGAGGGTTGGAGTTCGACTGTGGATAAGTGGGCCCTTCAGCAGGACGTCAAGATGGTGCAGCAACTGATGTGGGACAAGCGAGAGGCAGGCAGCGATCTTACTGATGGCCTGCGAGTCATCCTAAGACAAGTCTTTGGAACTAAGGAGTTCCCAAGATGGGTAGCCCTTGATGATGCGCATTATAATCTGCTTCGGAGAAGGTTGCTCAGCTGCAACAACCGCCTTCGGTTGTACCGCAGCAAGTTGGTCAGTGGCATGTCCCCTCGCTGCTTCTGTTGTCATGATGTCAATGAGTCCCTTGCGCACTTCTTATGGGTTTGCCCCATGCATGAGGGGAGACGTAAGCAGCTGTTGCTGAGTATGCAGAGGCTCGGTGGCATGGCTGTGGGGGGTGCTGAGGGGGATGGAGGGAGTGAGGAGGGTGGTGAGGTCGTAGGCGGTGAGGTTGTGGTGGAGGATGTGTTGCTTGGGCGGGAGCGGGAGGGCTCTGTGCGGCAGGGTTGGGATGATATGTCGCCTGTGGATCAATCACGATTGTTTTGTAAGCTTTTTCAGGGGAAGTCGCGCTTCCGCAGTAACTTTAGGCTTGCTGCGTTGTTAGGGGTTACAGCGTTGCGTCCCCCTCCAAAGTTGGATGTGTTGTTTGGATCATATGTGTCTGAGTGTTGGTCTGCTAGGGAGGGTAAAAGGGAGGAGCTTGGGGTGGAGGATGGGGGCGAGGAGGTGATTGACCTCACTGAGGTTCCATCAGCTTCTGTCCCACCCTCTCCCCCAAGTGACGTTGATGTTGCGCGGCGCGGCCGTCCGCGCAGTGTGGACGTCCTGGCTAGAGAGAGGGGTTCGGGAGCGCAGCGTAGTGTCTCCGAGTTCTTCTCTTCAGCTAACACCCTCGCATCTAGCTCTTCATGCACTTCACAGCCCCCATCTGCCCCTGCTGTTGCTGTTGCTGCTACAATATTAATGCACGTAAGCCGGTTCAATAATAATAATAATAATAATAATAATATGCTTCCTCAGACTATAGCATCAGATCCAGATCCTGGACATGTGCCTCCATTGGGTCACCGGGGTCAGCCGATCCCAACGCATTGTCAGAACACCAAACAGACATAATTAATCAGTAGTGATAAAATATTTTATTAATAATAAGGCACTGAAATATCTCTGAGGCTTAATATTTTGTTTTGCAGTTGATGGTGAAATTGCTTTGATATCCACACCTAAAAAAAACAAAAACAAAAAAAAACAAAAAAAAAACAAAAACAAAAAAAAAACATAAAGAAGGGGGGGGGGGTGGCGCACCTCCTCGGGCTCTGCACGTTTTCTTTTTTGGACAACGTGATCTTTGTCCTTCAGGATTGTCGCAACCCTCCTCAATTCTGACTTGTAAGCAGTCAGGACGCTCACGTCCATATCCACACTTGGTGGCTGCCCGGTGATGGCAGAAGCGATGTTATGTAAGTCGGGGAACCCCACCACCAAAACACCCCGGAACGGCAGTGACGGGTCGTCACTGACCGTGTCGTAGACGATGTTAACGCCCGTGCCCTCAAAGAGGGCACGGACGGTACTGGGGGTGTTCAAAGTCCGACATCACTTTGAAATCAAGGTTGCTTTTTGCACCCCGCCTAAGAGTAATGGCAGATAGGACTTGCTGTCCTAAGGCACGACGTGCCAGGGCTACCGGGGTTTGCCGGGGGAGCAAAAACAAGTTTTGGTAGCTATTGAACTTTGTTTTTGGCCTAATGCCAGGTCTGGGTGGGGCTGCTGCCACGTTGTGCAGCGAGACCTCCCTACGTTCGGTGCGGAGGGGGGGGCGGGACCCCCCCACCCCAACGTGCTGGGGCCAGGCAGCATAAATGACGCGGCGCAAGGTAACCGCGTATTCCTCCCCAGGAACCGCAGCAGGCCACCCCACATTCCACCCCTCGACCAAGTCAGTGAGCTGACGCTCTGACATGAGGTCGGCGAAGTGGGGAGGGCCAAAGACGGGGTCGTTCACCAAAGGAAGCGCAGCCTGCATGTAGACACCCTGAAAAAAATACAAATTTATCATCAGATTCCAAGCGCACCTCATATAAAACAAGAACAAACACAGAAAGCAAAAAGCACTACATATAGCACATAGGTGAATGTGAACAAGGAGAGAGACACAAAAACCAAAAAATGGATAAATACAAGCATACATGTCGTGAGTGGTAACGGAAAACGTGAATGAACATGTGAATTGAAGGGGGGGGATTACTTGGGGGACACGTAAATACAATGTAGGAACACAGGTCAAGGCAAGGGGAAAGGTATTTGACACAAACACATAAAATAGTTGCAGAAAAAAAAAGTGCACAGACAGATAAGGAAAACAAAGCTGACAAGGACAAGGAAAACAAACATAAAAACACACGTTTTGTGCATGTTCAAGACAGCCAACAATGTAAGCTAAGAGAAAACAAAGAAAACAGGTATAGGATACATGTATTTCACAAGAGTGCCAAGTAGGGCAAACAGCAACAAGACAGAAACAGAATAACGACATTTCACAACCCCTGTAACACCCACGGTATACTACATCGTTTTTACGCTATTAGGGCTTTACGGAAATGTACTCTTGGAAGTAATTCTTGTTATTAAATGTATTTTAAGATGAATTATTACATTTCCGGTTCTGATTGATGTATCCGGTTTTAATGTTGTATTAGGATAAGGAATATGGAAGAAAAGCTAGGAAGCTTGGATCCCATAGGACCTTAAAATCTAGATTTTACACTTGACCGTTTACTGGCGTGGAGAAGGTTTTTGGGATGCAGACCCGATCCTTCTACAGCACATGTAGTAACCGTTTGAAGTTTTGGAAAAAAGTCACGGAATTTCCGTGAAATTTAGCCTTTTTCCCGTGACTGGGAATTTATGGCTAAATAAGGGAAAATGCACTTATGGGTTGTTGTTTAGGGTATGTTTTGGCATTTGTGCAGGTTACGGACGTAACGCATCGTGTCAGATGACCCGGTCATAGGGACACTCCGGTTTGACCGGTGTTTTCCCTTTGGCTTGTTGTTTGGGTTCATATCTGGCTTCCCTTTCTACTCTTGAAGAGGAAACTAGCCTTGAACCTGTTGTGTTCAGTTTTTATTAAATTCCTTTTTATTCCTTTGAGCTCGTAAGGGTAGACCTCCGGTCATAATACATTTGGAGTCCCTTTGCCTTTTTCGAACTCAGGAAAATCAAAATTAGGAATTTTGAACGACGCACTCTTAGGGGGCAATCAGTCACTGTTGTTGACTGTGCCTTGGCGAGAGTGTTAAGTAGCTTCTCGACAAACAGTACGGGGGTACTGGTTGTGTGAGACAGTGCTTTCAGTCGTTAAAAACAAAGGAAAAGGGAAAAGGTGGTAAGGAGGGTTTTTGAGAAACAGGGAAGAACTCTGATCTCGAAACTTGGACCTTGACACCTAGGAAATCAACATGGCAACAACGACTGCATATGATCCTTACAGGGATCCGTGTTGTCAACCGTTGGAAGGAAAGGTTGTTGGGGAGTTTCTACAACATGTAGCAGCAGACTACATTGTAGGCTCCAAAGAACATCAGTTTTTGGAACACTTTGTCCCTTTGGCAAGTAAGTACAAAGACAGACCTAGGAATCAGGAGATTTACGACATGATGAAGCGAGAGTCGAGTGATTTGGCAAAATGGGGTTGGCATTCAGCCACTTTTGTTTTCACTGGCTACTCACCTAGTGAACCTAAGCTCAAAACTTTGGTACCTATGCAAGTTAGGAGGATTATGGCAATGACATTTGTGTCTTTGCACCTCCATGAACTGCAGATGGTAGGACATGCAAGGTTCCAGAATGGGGATGAGGATTATTATCCAACTCCTATCCCTTCTGAGCTTTTTGATGTCCAGTTCCTAATGACAGGGACTGAAGTTAAGGACACTTGGAGCGAGGAATGGTACAGCTCAGTCAAAAAGGACCCTGCGAAAGGGGATACTTTTGACGTGGCCTTGGCGAAGACTTTCTTCGAGGATGAGGTGTTCCCTATGGCAGCCAATGCCTTTGGCAAGGCAGTTAAGAATTGAGAGGCTGCCAAGGACAAGATGAAGGAAGCAAAATGGATGAAGGACACAAGGTGTGGGGGAAAAAGACACCGGACGTGTATGACCTAATCCATATCGAAGGCTTCATGGGGAAGTTGGAGTTGATGACAGAAAAGAATTCGTTGTCAACTAATGCCAACAGGAGCCTGCGTGATCTGCTAAAGGAAGCAGATACGGCTGCACTGGCAACTACCAAGCTCAGGACGTCTACGGCTACGGTGCCGGACGCTGTGATTTTGCTGGTAGCGACGGAGCAGGCTTACGAGAACTTGTACCGGTATCTCTTGTACCTCATGGAGGTGGTGAAAGCCATTGAGGTTTGCGTGGAAAAATACGCAGCATGGGAGGGGAGATACGCGGAAATCAAGAAAAGGGATGAGGATGATCCTTTGGATCCGATGAAGCGTTATGAACAGGAAAGGAAAAGGACGGCGACTTTTTACGAAAAGTTCCTACCTGTTGCATTTGCTCCGGGTTCTAAGGGGGATCAAAAACCGGCAATATGGTTTACGCGTCAGGTAAACTGTTGGCCGTATATGACCTCGCCATGGTTGCGTAAGGGGATCAATTTGCTCTGTAAGTATATGGGGGAGAGCAATTTTGAATCGCCCATGACAATGGTTGATATTCTCCGACAATGTACGGATACGGACCTTATGGAGTACTTGAAGGTGGACAATATCAACAAGGGCATTGAAAAGGTGGTGCATGATAGGGATCATTATGCGGAAACGGGGTCCGTAAAAATATCCAAACTGCACGCAATGATGCACGCTCTCATTGCTTTGCTCGTTCAATACGGAAGTCATTCTGATTTTATCATTCCGGAGCCCGATTGGGGGCCAAGCCGGTGCCTTGGATGGTGAGGAAAATTAAACCCGAAAAAAAGGCGACGGCTGGGATGAAAGAAAGGAAGGCCGGAAGATCAAACCATACTGCTTTTGGTGAAGGATTCATCAAGAGTGGTTTGTCGGATCGGAAAGATTTAAATAACAGTTTTGTTCTTCTATCTGACGTGAGGGAACGCCTGGAGGCTATTGAGATGCCGGAACATGCGTTATGCATTACTCAGGTTTACTGTGTGGACCTGGAGAGTGCATGCGATATGGCCAATTATACGTTGGCTAATATTAATATCGCGGGCGCGGGCTTCATAACGGCCAATAAGGCGTGGTTGGATAAGAACATGTTGCCTATGAAGGGGAGCATAGAAGGAGTGAATGGAAAGGCGAGGGCGGAGGTTACGGGAACGGTGGTCTTGACCATTGAACTCTACTCCGGTAAGTCCTTTAATATTCAGTTCTATATCTGTCCGGAATATTCGGGAGGTTTGCTGATCGGGTTCAAGCAGCTCAATAGGATGAGTACATTAATTGACTGCCGGTCGGGTTTGGTGCACTATGGAATTAGTGAGGATGATGCGGAGGATATGGTAAGAGGGCGGACAGCAGTTCCTCTCTTTCATGTCGATACTTACGCAGTATCATCTACCAAGCCAGTGGCGACTAAAGGTAAGGACCCACACGCAATTGCGCGGCACGCTAAGGTGCAGTTGGTTATACCAAAGCCATATCAGCAACCAGCGTTGGACAATTATTATAAGGATTTCCAATCGGAGTACCGCGGGCTAGCGGGAAAGGCTAGGAAGGCTGTTTGACGATGGGACAAGGCAACAGTGGAGGACTTAATTCAGGGCCGGTGTGCTCAGATTATGGCCTGCACAATTGAAGAACTTAACATGGAAATGGGAGCAGGGATGGACAGGTTCAGGAATGGTAAGAAGGGGCCTTATGTGTTCCTTCAGAACCGGTACTGCTTCCATGCAAAGGCATCACAGAACAACAGGCCGTTGTTTGAGCCGCTAATGGAAGCGGGTTTCAACGGGTGGAACGGAGGATGAGATCGGTAATTTTGTAGAGGGCATGTGGGGTGACAAACCTCTTTGTCCGCGGAATTCGGGAGAGACGGCGAAATTGCTCACGAAATATTTCGAGAGTGATAAACCGTTCTCTATGATCTTACCGTTCCATGAAAAAGCGTTGTGGGCGGATGAGGTTTTGGACCGGATGGTGGATTACCCGATCCCGGTGCCATCTAGGAAGCAACATTTGGTGATTGCATGTAGATTAGGCACTAGGGAACAGGGGTTGGCATATCGGAACTCACTTAAAATGGTGTGACCTTCAGAAGATACGGGAACAAGCGTTCACGTGCTTCACAGGGTTTTACACGAAAAGGGCGCCTATCCAGTATGCGTTGATTCTGGATTGGATGGCGAACCTTGGGAAATGGGATGAGTTTTCGGAAGTAAAATACCATCAGAAGGTGGAAATGCCCTCCGAGGATGGCCTGGTGGAGGATGCGTGGTCGGACATGGCTGAGGCACCCGAACTTAGGGATCAGAAGGATGCCCAGTCATGGGAGGATAAAATGGCTCGGATGCGGGCGGATTGGAAAGGAAATGAAAAGCATCTTGAGAGCCTTCAGAAGGTGATGGCTAAGGAGAGGGAGATCTTTGATCCGCCTAGGCCGGGGACGGTCAAGCATTTTGAGGCTCATCTCAGGAAGATTCCGGGGATGAATATCACGCATGCCTCTAGGAGGTCTGTCCTGGGCCGTAGAGAGGAAAGTATTGCCCAGGAGAAGGCGGAGGAGTTACAGGCGGATGATTTCACGGAGTTTTCGGACTCCCCGATTTCGTCGCATGTACGCATGGTTCCAAAGCCGGATGGAGCGCTGAGGTTTTGTGTGAATTACTATCGGGCTAACAAGATCATCGAGGGTGAGCGGTACCGCTGCCCAAGATCGATGACTGTATGCGCAAGTTAAAACACGCAAAATTTTACTCGGTATTGGACCTCAAGAATGGGTTCTGGCAGATCCCGCTCAGCAGAAAGAGCAGGTGGCTTACGACGTTTGTGGTGGGAATGACGCTATACCAATGGAAGGTATTGCCAATGGGTCTGAGGAACTCACCGGGCATATTTCAGGCAGCGATGCAGAAAATGCTCGGACGACAGTTTGAGGATAAACGGGCAGGTGGGTTTATGGAGAAATATGGACAGAGGGCGAAGGATTACGCTTTCTGTTACATAGATGATATTATTATCTACTCCAATACCATGGAGGAACACCTGGCCCATATACAGGATGTTTTCCGACGGGTGAGAGAGTTTGGTCTCAAGGTGAACTTGGACAAGTGCCAGTTTGCCACCCGGCAGGTTACATACTTAGGATATGATATCTCGAACGGGACAGTAGCGATTGCGGCTAAGAAGAGGGATGCTGTGGAAGGCATTAAGCGGCCTCAGACGCGGTCGGAGTTGTTCTCCTTCATTGCGCTTGCGCAATATTACAGTCAGTTCTTTCCGAATTGGTCGGAGACGGTCAAACCGTTAAGAGAGCTGTACCTAAAAGGCGACATGCAAGAATGGACGTCTAAACAGGAGGAGACGTTCGAGTTCATTAAGGAAATGTCGACTCGTGATCCCAAGTATAACAAGGATAGCATCTTGATGATGCCGGATGTGGATAAGCAGTATGTGCTGGACACCGATGCATCTAAGTATGCGATCGGGGCGGTCCTACAGCAATACGATGACAAAGGGGTCTTACGGCCGATCATGTATTTGAGCCGGAAGCTCAACAGGGCGGAACAGAACTACTGTACAATGCAGAGGGAAGCCTTGGCGGTGGTTTGGTCGTTTATAAGACTCAGGTACTTGTGGGGGTCGCGGGACATCGTGGTAAGAACGGACCGCCAGAACCTTATGTGGTTGATGACGAACGATTGCACGGGCAGGCTGGCCAGATGACAGGCTTTGCTATCGTGCTATGACTTCACCGTCAAGTACATTCCCGGCAAGAAGAATATTGTGGCAGACTCTTTGTCAAGAGTCAATTACTCAACTCCATCCGCATGTCTGGCTGCGATGCAGCAGATGGACGAGTTTGAGGACTTGGCATTGAGGACGGATCAAAAGGATATCTTGCCGGCGAACATGGTCTTCTATGCTAATAAGGCTCACCCGGGGTCTAGCAGAAAGGAGCCTAGGGTGATGGAGGCAAAGAGGGGGGAATATAGGAAGGTCATGATGACTTAGTTGGAACGGGAGGTTGGCCAAACAGAGTGCTGTACGGAGCATTTTGTAGAGGAGGCCGTGCAACGCCTGAAGGAATACGAGGCCGATAAAGCCGCTATTCTGGATGAGGATAAGGCGGAGCATGAGTGCTATTGTTGCCAGGGGCACGCGGCACCGGCCGTCCGAACCTACGTGGAAGACCCGGGCGTGGAAACGGCTCCAGAGCCGGAGGTGGCCTCTACAGAGCCGGTGAGGGCTTCGGAGGGGTCGGGGCCGGATTCCAGGCCTCAAGTGGGAATCCAGGTAGAGGACGGTACAGTGCGTATCGCGTCAGTGGAAGCATGGAGGCAATGCCAGAGGGCCGATAATGGGTACAAGGACTTGATCCAGTACTGTTTGGCGGGGGATGAGTTGTTGTTGACGGAGAAAATCCGGTCACAGCTCAAGACTCTGGCATGGAAGGATGGCCTCCTGTGGTACACAGGCAAGACACCGGAGACGGCCAAGAACCCGGAAAAGTGGGTCTTATGGGTCCCAGCCAAATTGAGTCAGATGATCTACGTAGCGTCACACGTAGTCCCGTTGGTTAATCACCCGGGGGTACAGAGGACGCAGTGGATTATCAAGAGGCGATTCTGGTGGGAAGGGATGGATAAGTTCATTAAGAAGAAGGTCAAGGGCTGCACGACCTGTCAGATGAACAAGAAACACCCAGTGGAAGGGAAAATCCCGGTTGGGAAATTTACACTGCTGGAAAGGCTCTTTGAGTTCCTGCATGTGGACCACGTGGGGCCGTTGCCGCCGGTGGGGCCGGCGAAGGATAGGTTCTTGATGACGGTCATTGATAGGGCGAGCAATTACGTCTGGGCGATACCAGTGCCGGACACGACGGCGGAGACGACAGCCAGGGAGCTGATCGATCGGATCCTATGTGTGGTAGGGGTCCCCAAGACGATTTGCTCAGATAAGAGGCCAGCCTTTGACAACGAGCTGATGGAAATGCTCGCGAAGTATTACGGGGTCCACTGGCAGTACGTTACACCGTACAATCCGAGGGCTAATGGCAAGATCGAGCGGGTACATAGGCCGCTCAAGTCGGCTCTAAGGTCCTACTGCAAGAAGAGTCAGCTCTTGTGGAGGGAGGTGGTCCCAAGCTTTGTGTTCGCAATGAACGCGATGCCATCGAAAGCTCTTGGAGCGGGGGCGGAATGTAGATCCCCGTATCAGGTGGTGTACGGGCAGGAGCCGGTGATGCCCCAACACTTGGTATATCAGGATGCACCTGCGCTGGCGCTGGACGAGGTTGAGCTCTGGGGGGTTCGTATGCGGGTCTCGATGGAGGCCATGCAAGCGGTGCGGCAAGCAAGGCTGGCGGAACAGACTCGCCAGCTAAGCAAAGAACCCTTGGAGCAGGACTTGTCTATGGTGACGTACAAGCCAGGGGACATTGTCATGTTGTACTACCCACAGGTTCCGAAGGGCATATCATCGAAGATGTTTGTGCACTGGAAGGGGCCCTATCAGGTGGTGCAGCAGACAGGGCCGTTTAAGTATCGGATAAGAGGCAGGGGGGAGAACAAGATTGTTAATGTTCGACGCCTCATTAAGTACGATCCGTTCTTAATGGAAAACGAGACGCTCCAGGAAGCGCTCGTCAGGGAAAAGGGAGAGTTTCAAGACCCTCCTAAGTTGGTAACGGATAAGGAACCCGATGGTGGGAAGCCCGGGGACCGGAAGGGCCAGGGGGAGAGGAAGGCACGGCCCCCTGAAGAGGGCGTCGGCCGGGGAAGCTCCAAAAGGCCTGAGGTCGGGGGGAAGGGGTCAGATGCGAGTCGCAAGCCACCCACAGAGGCGGCGAAGCGGGCGGCGGATTATGATCTGATTTACTCGGAACCAGGAAGTAGACCGGGGAAGCGTAGGAAAACGGAAGTGCAGGCGGAGCCGGAGGAGCCTATTGAGCCCTCGCAGGTGGATGTCAAGCACAAGTTATGGAAGGAGGGTAATAAGACACTGGGGATGAACTGGGTTCTGAATAAGTTCTATCTTGTCAGACCCCCAACTAGATTCGTTGCAAAGGGGGACAAGGGTACTCTTTTTGTAATGAAGGTAGTGGGACTGGCGAAGGACTCGAGGAAGACTCGATCGTCGGAAAGTGCGCTTAAGAACCTTCCGCCTATGCTGCAGTTCTACCGGTCTTGGGATAAAGATACGGTTGAGAACCGGATGTACCGCGAGTATGTCCCGGTGTGGTGGGATGCTGCAAATAGGGAAGTATGAGATGCCAAGGTAGATCCGGCCTCACGGAGGGCGGACAGGGATCACGAGGCATGGACCATATCGGCGTGGCCGAGGGGAGTGTTTGATTGCCCCTTCGAGTTACACGATGGGCACATTCCGCAGAAGATTTGGGACATGCTCAAACAGAGCGGGGTGGACTTAAGGCTAATCGGGGGTGCACACGCTACCGAAACGGTGCGGGGGAAGAACCATCCGAGCCAGTAGGGAGGAAACATCCGGAAGGGGTGAAGGAAGAAGGAATTGGAATTCGGGTCGGGGGAAAGGGAAGTTGGGCGCACATTGACCATAGTGTGTGGGAAATTGGTACTGGGGGTCCTACTCAACATTAAAACTTTACGGACACGGTACGGGAGAGGAACTCGGCGAGAAGGCCATCGTCGTTTTAAGGGCTGGACTTTGGGGTCCGGTCAATTCGGACTTCAGGGCCAAGGCACCATTCACATTTGACGGATTAGACAGGGTCTGGTTGGTGGTCGGTCAGACTATGGGACTGTGACTTCGGGGAAATCGCGCGCGTAGGGTTGAAGACGTGAGCTGGTCGAGTGTCAGATTCACGATCTTCGGGCAACAATAAGTCTCGGAACTTAGCCCACATGAAGCACAAGCCTATAATCCGTTGGATGGCTCTTGATAAGATTTGATCAGGGGTCGAGCTAGGTAGCTCTTGGGGTGGTGGACAGTCGGCTGGGATTCCCCAAAAAGCCGGTACTGACGAGATTATACGAGATGTAGTCTCCGTTGGTATTACTCCGGAATTGAGATCCGAGCGATCTCAAAGGAGGGGAAAGGGGTGCTGTGTAACACCCACGGTATACTACATCGTTTTTACGCTATTAGGGCTTTACGGGAATTTACTCTTGGAAGTAATTCTTGTTATTAAATGTATTTTAAGATGAATTCTTATTACATTTCCGGTTCTGATTAATTTATCCGGTTTTAATGTTGTATTAGGATAAGGAATATGGAAGAAAAGCTAGGAAGCTTGGATCCCATAGGACCTTAAAATCTAGAATTTACACTTGACCGTTTACTGGCGTGGAGAAGGTTTTTGGGATGCAGATTACAGTATTGTGTAGCGTCCATATTGATTATCCTCCCACATTAATAGCGTTGACCCGATCCTTCTACAGCACATGTAGTAACCGTTTGAAGTTTTGGAAAAAAAGTCACGGAATTTCCGTGAAATTTAGCCTTTTTCCCGTGACTGGGAATTTATGGCTAAATAAGGGAAAATGCACTTATGGGTTGTTGTTTAGGGTATGTTTTGGCATTTGTGCAGGTTACGGACGTAACGCATCGTGTCAGATGACCCGGTCATAGGGACACTCCGGTTTGACCGGTGTTTTCCCTTTGGCTTGTTGTTTGGGTTCATATCTGGCTTCCCTTTCTACTCTTGAAGAGGAAACTAGCCTTGAACCTGTTGTGTTCAGTTTTTATTAAATTCCTTTTTATTCCTTTGAGTTCGTAAGGGTAGACCTCCGGTCATAATACACCCCCTCTCACAGCGAAAACAAACACACCAATCATGCACACAAGCATTTTTCAATCAGACAACCTGCATACAACAACAATACACAAAAATTTGCAATAAAACAACATGCAGAGACAACAAAAGGGACAAAAACAAAATGGCGGACAGCAACAGGAGGCAGCAACTTTATGCTGTCCGTTATAGGGGAAAAAACACATGCACACAGTATAGGAACAAAAGTGGACAAACACAGTATAGGAACATATGAGAACACAAAACACAGCAAGGTATAATGTGTAGGCAACAGAAGGGAAGAAAAACAAGATGGTGGCAAGCATTTTCAAAAAAAGCACGTAACACAAGCAAACACATGCAATTTTGCAAGCACAAAACAAAAAATTGGTAGGGAAGCGTATGGTATGGTGTGGGAAGACAGAATGTACAAAAACAAGACAAAAAATCACACAAACCGACTTTGCTCTCAACAAAAAAAAAATCAAAACCTTGTTTTGGACAAATCAATGCCCCTTCTGTGAATACGGCCCGGAGGTAATGTGGCAGTTTGTGGATAAATGTACGCAATGTACGCAAAATCCCGGAACAAACAACTTTGCTGACGTCGTTCATTAAAACTACTAAACATTTTTTCAAGCTAATTTAAGTAGTTTAAAAAGGATCATGCAAACTTTAATAATACCTTATTTTATTAAAATCGATTCAGCAGCGCACTTAACTTGGTTTTTGATGTTTAAAATTACATATGAATACTTACTGCACTGCAGTCTCCGGGTCCCAGAATCCTTTCTTCCCCCCCCCCCCCTTCCCCTCCGGTGGCGGACTCGGGCTCTCCACCTCCCTTTCATCGGCCCGCCGGGCCGGCGGGGCCCTGCCCAAGCCTGATAGAATTCAAGGCATTTTTTCCAAAACCAACTCTTACACTAAGTTTACGCAAACACTTCAACTTCAATATACTTGCCACTCGTAGCCTTCGAACTCAGTGAGCTGCGGCCGGGGCGCCGGGCGGCCGCGAAGCGTAAGAGAAAAATGCCTGCGGATGAAGCGGCAGAAGGCTTAGTGGAATATATTTTGCAGAGTCTGAACGACTTTTAATATCATTGATGAACGCTTGCTTTTCGTAGAGCTATTCACGTTAATAGGGGCCCCTTACCCTCCCATTCCGATCCCCTTGTTGCTACAGCTAAGGATTATCATCATCATCGCGCCGGCCCGCGTGGAAGGCCTCTCTCTCTCCCTCTCTCTCTCTCTCTCTCAGACTGGGTCTAAAATACACGCTGTCAGGGCCTTGCACACGCACGAAGTCGGCAGGCAGCAGTGATGAGTAGCCTAGTTACTAGTAGTAGTAGTAGTAGTAGTAGTAGTAGTAGTAGTAGTAGTAGTCACGTAGTAGTCACGTGACTAGTTGTAGTTGTCACGTGACTAGTTGTAGTAGTAGTAGTAGTAGTAGTAGTAGTAGTAGTAGTAGTAGTAGTAGTAGTAGTACTAGTAGTACTAGTACATGTAGTAGTAGGTAGTAGTAGTAGTAGTAGTAGTAGTAGTAGTCACTGAGTAGTAGACTCCAGTAGTAGTAGTAGTAGTAGTAGTAGTAGTAGTAGTACTATCAGAAGTAGCAGTGGTAGTAGTAGTAGTAGTAGTAGTAGTAGTAGTAGTAGTAGTTTGTCCATCTATCTATCCATCTATCTATCTATCTATCTATCTATCTATCTATCTATCTATCTATCTATCTATCTATCTATCTATCTATCTATCTATCTATCTATCTATCTATCTATCTATCTATCTATTTATATCTAAGTGCGGCTACCTACTTGTCTACTGTTACATCTGCCTCCTTACCTATCTACCTACTATCTTTTTGCTTATCCACCTTACGCCCTATTGATCTATCAATCTCGGTGCCTATTTGCTACGTATGAACTATCTATCTGCCGATCTGTCTGTCTTGGTATCTACATACTGCCAAAAAGCCCGAGTGTATGCCGATTGCAAGGTTCATTGACAAGTTGTTTCTTGGTGTAATACTAGTATTGCCGGTTTGCAGCACTGGGACTGAGCCCGCCAGGCGTATTCCTTTCGTTGCCATATGGCCTCCGTTTTGATCGAAGTCACGTGTAGGTATATTGTACACAAGCAAATCAAATAGGCATACTATGCCACAGTACATGGTGAGTGAATTGCACTCATTGTGCGTCAACCTGCCCAGTTAAAGCAAATGACTCCTACGGCTTCGCTACTACCTGGCCAGCTTGGGCATGTTTCTCAGACTTGCTTCAGCCGAGCGGCATTTCCACGACCATTTATTGGAACGCAAGGCTCCCTTTACCCTCTTCGGCTTCTTCACTTCCCGTTCCAATCAGACGAGCTGCCGTGCAGATGCTTCCTGGGCCCCAGTAGCTGGTTCGGATGCACATATGGATAGTCCGGCAAGTCTCTATCTGAGGTAACCGTTGGTCTTTCGGCTAAAAATATAATAATAATAATAATAATAATAATAATAATAATAATAATAATAATAATAATAATAGTACTAATAATAATAATAATAATAATAATAATAATAATAATGATATTAATAATAACATCAATAATATTAATAATATTAATAATAATAATAATAATAATAATAATAATGATAATAATGATAATAATAATAGTAATGATAATAATAATAATAATAATAATAATAATAATAGTGCTTCTCTGTCAATGGCTGATGCATTTCTGCACATGCGCCTCCATCGTCTCACCCGTGAGGGGAGTACGAAGAATTGACGATAAGCTCTAATGACACCCCCGCAAGGGCAGTTCCAACACTTCCAGACGGGCCGGTATGTTCAATGAAAATACTGGTCCAGAAATAGACCGGTATGTTCAATGAAAATACTGGTGGCACCGACGGGAATCGAACTGGCGACAGGGCCCAGATGGTAGAACTTGACCACTGGGCTATCACGGTGTCCAAATAATAATAATAATAATAATAATAATAATAATAATAATAATAATAATAATAATAATAATAATAATAATAATAATAATACACACACACACACACACACACACACAGGAAACACGAAACATGACCTAGTCAGCACTTCGATCGGACATGGAATTTTTTTTTTGACGCACGATGCCCCGATTATGAATAAATTTTTACATCAGCAGCACAGAGCGGTATGAAATAATGTTACAGAACATCTTGCTCAGTCGGTTGAGGACTAGTATTACCTGGTGGGTGAATCTGGTCGTTAGGCATAGTCCACATCTCCACCGTCGACCATGCTCGGCTTGGGCTCAGGGGCCAATGGTGCGAATCGGCACGAGAATGCTCATCAGTTATTTCCACTGAAAGATTTGCTGGACGACCGCGACGGCCACCCCGTCCAATCGAGCCCCTCCTGCTTGCGCTTGATTGCTGCGGCTGCATACACATCAAAGCGAGGATGGTGGATGCAAATTTTCAACTCGCGCCCCAGTATCTTGCACAAGCACCTGTGATGGTTTGTTTTCTGACGGGATCTGGGCTGGTGCACGTTGCATCTGGGCTTGTGGATGTTGAATAAGGTCGGAAAACGGGGGCCTTGAAAGTCCACCGGCGGGAACCTGTCATGCAGTGGCATGGACGAATCTTACATGACTGAAGTCACGTAACCTGTCCACTTGTCGCCTGTACAGCCGTCTTGACATCCTGGCTGGGCACTGGTTTCAACGACAAAGCGCCTGGTTCCGCTGCAGCGCTAATATCTGACCAGGTTATAGCGGGCACATCAGCATAGACGGCAAGGACACGCAAATCTTACATGGTATCATGACAGTTGGAAGTGGTGCTACTAGTTTCAAAGCCAGACGGGACGGGGGTCGCTCGACAGCCTCAAGTATGGTCTTTTGATCAAGGTTCACCACCACTCTCTCAAAGGTCTGCATAAAATTTGCAGCATTATTGGTGTTCTCAAACGGATGAGCTT
>WBZZ01002307.1:52500-57500 GCA_019918135.1 Paulinella micropora | reverse complement strand
TGGGCTATCACGGTGTCCATTATAATAATAATAATAATAATAATAATAATACTCATACTCATACTCATACTCATACTCATACTCATACTCATACTCATACTCATACTCATACTGATCATACTCATACTCATACTCATACTCTCATACTCATACTCATACTCGCATACTCATACTCTCATACTCATACTCATACTCATACTCATACTCATACTCATACTCATCTCCTCATACTCATACTCATAATAATAATAATAATAATAATAATAATAATAATAATAATAATAATAATAATATATATATATATATATATATATATATATTGATCTGTCATGGCTGAGCCCGAGGGCCATGCGCCTCCATCCCTCGACCCGACAGGGACTACAGTGAGTATGTTGGGGAGGGAAGAGTGACTCTAACCATCCTGCATAGAAGGCCCCAAAAGGAAGTCCCTACTACCCGCACAGTGTCGGGTACCTTGCAGGAAATCAACTACAAATGATTGATCTTCCCCGCGTCAGAGCTCCACGAGACTAGGTAGGTCCCGCATGGAGGTACTCACAGGGGTAGCAGACATTTCATGCGGTCTGCCAGCGCATGAGGACGTTTTGTGGTAAGTATCTGGGACGCCTCGAAACCCGTCACCACCCCTAGATCGCGGAATGTAAATACCCCTTTGATCCCACGTGGTGTATGTCTTATAAAAAACAACACAACGACATGGCCTCGGAACCAACACAACAACATAGCCTCGGAACCCACACCGACATAGCCTCGGAACCCACACAACAACAGAGCCTCGGAACCAACACAACTACATAGCCTCGGAACCAACACAACAACATAGCCTCGGAGCCAACACAACGACATAGCCTCGAAACCAGTGGGAAGAGGCCCAACCACCTCCTCTTCCCGTGGGGTGCCATACTGTGCACCCCTCCATAATAATAATAATAATCATAATAATAATAATAATAATAATAATAATAATAATAATAATAATAATAATAATGATGATGATGATGATGATACTAATACTAATACTAATACTAATACTAATACTAATACTAATACTAAAACTAATACTAATACTAATATTAATACTAATACCAATACTAATAATAATACTAATACTAATACTGATACTAATACTATTACTAATACTATTGCTAATACTAATACTCATACTACTAATACTACTAATAATACTAATAATACTAATAATACTAAATAATACTAATAATACTAATAATACTAAATCTTCGTACTCCCCTCGCGGGTGAGACGATGGAGGCACATGTGCAGAAATGCATTCGCCATTGACTGAGAAGCACCATTATTATTATTTTATCATTATTATTATTATTATTATCATTATTATTATTATTATTGGACACCGTGATAGCCCAGTGGTCAAGTTCTACCATCTGGGCCCTGTCGCCAGTTCGATTCCCGTCGGTGCCACCAGTATTTTCATTGAACATACCGGTCTATTTCTGGACCAGTATTTTCATTGAACATACCGGCCCGTCTGGAAGTGTTGGAACTGCCCTTGCGGGGGTGTCATTAGAGCTTATCGTCAATTCTTCGTACTCCCCTCACGGGTGAGACGATGGAGGCGCATGTGCAGAAATGCATCAGCCATTGACAGAGAAGCACTATTATTATTATTATTATTATTATTATTATTATTATTATTATTATTATTATTATTATTATTATTATTACTGCTATTATTGGCATTATTAGTACTATTAGTATTATTAGCATTATTAGTATTATTAGTATTTAGTATTACTAGTATTACTAGTATTATCAGTATTACTAGTATTATTAGCATTATTAGTGACGATAGGCTCTACTGACACCCCCGCAAGGCAGCTCCAAGCCTTCCAGACAGACCAATACTTTCAAAGAAAATATCCTTTGAAAATACTGGCACCGACGGGAATCGAACTGGCGACAGGGCCCAGATTGTAGACCTTAACTACTGGGCTATCGCGGTGCCACTAATAATAATAATAATAATAATAATAATAATAATAGTGTATCTCCTGCCAATTGCTGAGCCAAAAGGCCATGTGCATCCAGTCCTCCATTCCATAAGGAAAGTCTCCACACCAATCGGTGGAATAAAGGAAGTGACGGCATAGAACATTACTCTAGGAGCTTTATACCAATCAGCCCATGGAAAGGACCGATGGCCTATGTACTCCCTAATAATAATAATAATAATAATAATAATAATAATAATAATAAAATAATAATATTAATAATAATAGTGCTTCTCTGTCAATGGCTGATGCATTTCTGCACATGCGCCTCCATCGTCTCACCCGTGAGGGGAGTACGAAGAATTGACGATAAGCTCTAATGACACCCCCGCAAGGGCAGTTCCAACACTTCCAGACGGGCCGGTATGTTCAATGAAAATACTGGTCCAGAAATAGACAGGTATGTTCAATGAAAATACTGGTGGCACCGACGGGAATCGAACTGGCGACAGGGCCCAGATGGTAGAACTTGAAATATTAATAATAATAATAATAATAATAATAATAATAATAATAATAATAATAATAATAATAATAGTGCTTCTCAGTCAGTGGCGAATGCATTTCTGCACATGTGCCTCCATCGTCTCACCCGTGAGGGGAGTACGAAGGTTTGACGATAGGCTCTACTGACACCCCCGCAAGGCAGCTCCAAGCCTTCCAGACAGACCAAGACTTTCAAAGAAAATATCCTTTGAAAATACTGGCACCGACGGGAATCGAACTGGCGACAGGTCCCAGATGGTAGACCTTAACCACTGGGCTATTGCGATGCCACTAATAATAATAATAATAATAATAATAATAATAATAATAATAATAATAATAATAATAATAATAATAGTGCTTCTCTGTCAATGGCTGATGCATTTCTGCACATGCGCCTCCATCGTCTCACCCGTGAGGGGAGTACGAAGAATTGACGATAAGCTCTAATGACACCCCCGCAAGGGCAGTTCCAACACTTCCAGACGGGCCGGTATGTTCAATGAAAATACTGGTCCAGACGGATCGGTATGTTCAATGAAAATACTGGTGGCACCGACGGGAATCGAACTGGCGACAGGGCCCAGATGGTAGAACTTGACCACTGGGCTATCACGGTGTCCATAATAATAATAATAATAATAATAGTAATAATAATAATAATATAATAATAATAAAATAATAATAATCATAATCATAATCATAATCATAATCATAATCATAATAATAATAATAATAATAATAATAATAATAATAATAATAATAATAATAATAATCATAATAATAATCATAATAATAATCATAATAATAATCATAATAATGATAATAACAATAATAATGATAACAATACTACTACTACTACTACTACTACTAATAATAATAATAATAATGATAATAATAACAATAATAACAATAATAATAATAATAATAATAATAATAATAATAATAATAATAATAATAATAATAATAATAATAATAGTAGTAGTAGTAGTAGTAGTAGTAGTAGTAGTAAGTAGTAGTAGTAGTAGGAGTAGTAGTAGTAGTAGTAGTAGTAGTAGTAGTAGTAGTAGTAATAATAATAATAATAATAATAATAATAATAGTGCTTCTCTGTCAATGGCTGATGCATTTCTGCACATGCGCCTCCATCGTCTCACCCGTGAGGGGAGTACGAAGAATTGACGATAAGCTCTAATGACACCCCCGCAAGGGCAGTTCCAACACTTCCAGACGGGCCGGTATGTTCAATGAAAATACTGGTCCAGACGGATCGGTATGTTCAATGAAAATACTGGTGGCACCGACGGGAATCGAACTGGCGACAGGGCCCAGATGGTAGAACTTGACCACTGGGCTATCACGGTGTCCAAAATAATAATAATAATAATAATAATAATAATAATAAATAATTAATAATAATAATAATAATAATAATAGTGCTTCTCTGTCAATGGCTGATGCATTTCTGCACATGCGCCTCCATCGTCTCACCCGTGAGGGGAGTACGAAGAATTGACGATAAGCTCTAATGACACCCCCGCAAGGGCAGTTCCAACACTTCCAGACGGGCCGGTATGTTCAATGAAAATACTGGTCCAGAAATAGACCGGTATGTTCAATGAAAATACTGGTGGCACCGACGGGAATCGAACTGGCGACAGGGCCCAGATGGTAGAACTTGACCACTGGGCTATCACGGTGTCCAAAATATAATAATAATAATAATAATAATAATAATAATAATAATAATAATAATAATAATAATAATAATAACTAGGGGCTGCGCCAACACCTGAAAGGATGGTTTACCGGTGCGCTTCGTGAACCAAACCCCGCCAGCCCCACTTCTTATCACTTTTTGGAGGGCCCCCCGGACACCCACCCCCCCCCCCCCCCCCACCCCCCCCCCCCCCCCCCCCACCCCCTCTCCCGCCCCCTTTCCCTTCGACAGGGTACGTTGAATTGCCGGAGTTGCCGCCAAGGGCGCCTGGTGGCAAAAAACCTCAATTTTCAGGTGTGGGTGCCACCCGCGACCGGAACGGGTACGTACAATCGCAGGGCTCCCCCGGACCCCTTCTTTCCCTTCGACAGGGTACGTTGAATTGCCGGGGGTGCCGCAAAGGGCGCCTGGTGGCAAAATACCTCAATTTTTAGGTGTGAGTGCCACCCGCGACCAGAACGGGTACGTGCAATCGCAGGGCTCCCCCGGACCCCCCCTTTCCCTTCGACAGGGTACGTTGAATTGCTGGAGGTGCCGCAAAGGGCGCCTGGTGGCAAAAAACCTCAATTTTCAGGTGTGGGTGCCACCCGCGACCAGAACGGATACGTGCAATCACAGGGCTGGGGTTCCCGGGGGAAGGGCCCCCCGAACCCCCCCTGCCCCGTCGACAGGGTACGTTCAATTGCCGGAGGCACCGGCAAGTACTGCCAAGAAACAAGGAAATTTTGCATTCAGGACACTCC
>WBZZ01002307.1:42500-45000 GCA_019918135.1 Paulinella micropora | reverse complement strand
CTGGGATGGTCAATTCCAGTTTATTTAGTAAACAGAAAACGGAAAATATGGTAATATTACGTACTGAGTATATTTGTTACACTATTTCTACTAGTTACACAATTACATTGGTTTGTTTCTGGAAGTAGGAAAAAATGATAAATGAAAACGCATGCCAATCCACCACAGCGCACACTTCACACAGACGCACATACTATCACAAAAATAAACCAAATAATACCAAAGCCATCAAAAGTATAAGTATACCTTATAGAAAGTATGATATAAGATCATAGTAGTGAATGTGGATCATGTGACTGTTACAGTCTGCTCGATGTCAGCAGGTCGGGCATGTGGGAGGGTGGAGAAGAGAGAGAGAGAGAGAGAGAGAGAGAGAGGGAGAGAGAGAGAGAGAGCGAGCGAGAGAGAGAGAGAGAGAAGATGGGAAGGGCAAGCAGGCCAGGAAGATGGACATGGTGGATCCAGGCTTTGTGTACGAGGAATAACTGAGAAAGCACAAAGACCAGGCTGAAACTATTGGTAAGTTTCCGGGAAACCATCGCGAATAACGGGAAAGCGGCCTTCGCCTCCCGTCGTAACTTGAACTTGTACAATAATTGAGAAGAGCTATGATGTGGAGGGGAAGCAATTGAGTGGGCGTTGTTGTGGGAACATCTCACGGCGCACACAGTCCAGCTTGGTGTAGACAGCGTAGCTGATGCCCGTGGCAGGTACAACCTTGAGCGCACTGGGTAGGAGACCCCGGTAGAACTGCCTGATGCCACCTGTGGCGGTTTTGCGTACGCAATCAAGGAAGCCATTGTAGGTCGGTACGCCGTTGTACCCTTGTGTTTGCAGCTTGACGCGAAGCAACCAGACGGGATAAGTAGCTGTGAGCGCGACACAAGACGAGATCATGCCGCAGGAGAGCAGCACCCCCATTCCCGGACAGACCCCGTCCGTGTACCTTCGCTTGACCATGTCCTTGAGCAGCTCCGCCACACCCAGCTGGATGCCGCAGAAGGGGATGTTTCCCAAGACAGAGAGCGAGCAGCCCGTGTAAAAACCCCGCAGCCCACCCTCCAAATAGGTCTGTCGCATGCAGTCAACAGCGCCCTTGTACGCGCTTTGGTGCTTCACCGCCAGACGTGTCCGCACCAGGTCTAGAGGGTAGACACAAAAGGCCGTGATGCTGCCTGCAAACCCTCCGGAGAGAAAGCGTTCGGTGAGGGTGGGGTTGTCACGGTCTAGACAAAAACGCGACTGAGCCCAGTCGAAGGACAAGTACATGCAGGCCTGATCTGGAGCAATCTTGATCAAGTTGCCACCATTACCTTGCCAATAAGCGCGAATGCCCTCCACACGCCCGATCCACAAGAAGGTTTGGAGGGCTGAGAGGTCGGCCACGTTGCGTGTACTGGCCTGCATGAGGAGGCGAACGCGATCGATGGGCGCCGTCGCGGTGCGAGACACCACCCCAGCAAGTGCACCGTTGAAGAGTTTGGTCAGTGTTTCCTTGACTGACTCTGTTTCTCTCCTCAGCGTCACTGGTATATTGGAGTCGAACGCAGAATCTACTTTGGGGATGCTTCGAGGGTGGTCCAGCGGCAGATTAAAAAACAGGTTACGAAACTTAGGGAAACATATCTTGTTCTTTCCCTCGGGGTCGACTCGGTTCAGCCAGCATTTGAGCTTGTCTTTGTTGGCTGTGCACACGTGCAGCTTGCCAAGCAGCTGTTTCACCTCATCTTGACTCAAAAACCCATCTCCATCTGCGTCAACGTGAGAGAACACGGAGTGAAGGTGGTCTATCCTCGCGTGAAAATGTTGAACAAACTCTTCAAAATCCACGTGTGTCCCATTATCCTTACTGCCCTCTTCAACTGGAAGACGAGGCCCACTGAACTTTGTCCGAAGTGTCCTTTCCATCTCTTGGAAAGGGACCAATCCTGTGCCACCCGAGTCTAGGATATGGAAGTATCGACGAGCAAACTCGTCAGTTGAGTAGTGAACATCAAGCAGATCTTCTGAGCCTTCCGTTGTTCTTGGTTGTGTTTCCAACTCGCTACTTCCGAGCTGTGTCTTCTACATATACAGAGAGAAATAACAGCAAACCAGTAATATAAGTAAGGTCAAAATGTGTCTAAATGTATGGAGAAGGAACAGCAAACGAGAGTACTAACGAGTAGTAATATGATAAGAGTCTGATAAGTCAAATAAAAACTTGCTTGATGAACTGACCGATGCTTCCCTCATCCTCAGGTCTTCAAGCTCCATCGTCCAGCTTTACTGTACCAGTGTCTACGTGAAGAAGCCTTCACAAAAAAACAAAAATTACAAAACCAAAACACAACCAAACATGCAAGCACAAAAACATTCAAACACTTCCATGTACGTACCCAAGCGGCGCATGTGCTCGGATTGCTTCGAAACGACAGCCACAACAAGCTGGAGTCTGCCTGTGGCCCTGTCACTGTGATTTTTTGTGATTTTTTTAATGTTAGGTGGGAGCCCACTGTCT
>WBZZ01002307.1:0-10000 GCA_019918135.1 Paulinella micropora | reverse complement strand
TCCGGCTGAGCCGACTTTTTTAGATGGGTTTGGAGTGTGTACTCGCCCGCAGGGAAACTATCACACACGGTGGGGGCACCTACGCCAACCCCGCGCTGCCAACCCCACCCCGCCGCGCTCCGCGCGTCGGGGTGGGGTTGGCAGCACGGGGCTGCCGTAGGTGCCCTAAACACTTTTTAAAATTCTTTACACAGACATTGCTTTTATTAGTAAAACAGTTGCTACTCAACAGGAAGTGCAGTAATCATATAAATGAAATACTCTCATAGATGGAAACAAATGGAAAAAAATTATAGCTAAAATAAAATATAACTATAGAAAACGATTGAAAAACTGACGTATGGGATCTAATTGGTGTCCTCAAACGGAGTGAAAACTCGTGTCAGAAGTCATCTTAGGAGGTGACGCCGCACTTTCACGCTACAGATAGAGAGAGAGAGAGAGAGAGAGAGAGAGAGAGAGAGAGAGAGAGAGAGAGAGAGAGAGAAGGAAGAGAGAGAGAGAACACATGTATATGTACAGATAATATATTTAAATTTTTTATTTAATTTCAACATTAAAAATAAATAAAAATTCAATGTACATGTGCACGTGCTGCATTTGTTTGGAAATTGTGACTTATATGTATACATTAGCTAAAGCAATCAATTAAATCATGATTAGATCGTTTCTAGTATTTGTTGTAATGATTAATTTCTTGTTGTCGATATCAATGTTATTTTTAAATTTAAACAAAAAGCATATATTGATAAATTTTTTACAGCAGCAGCAACAGTGAACAGTCATGATCAACGTGAAAGTGAGCGAGAGACAGAGAGAGTGTGCATATTAATATGTAAATGTTGAAAAAAATATAACACGAACATATTACTGACGACATTCAAGAGGAAAAAAAAAATTGCGGTTTTTCGATTTGGTTGGAATTTTAATTTTGGTTGGAATCTCGATTTTGGTTGGAAATTTGAATTTTTCAAATTAACTGCTATATTCGTCCGCAAAATATCGTAAATTTTTGCGAAATGTTACCGTTAAATTAGAAAATTTGAATTTTTCCACAAAAATGAAAAACTGACACAAAAACTAAAAACTGATTTTTTTTTCCCTGCTCTTGAATGTCGCTAGTAATATCATAAGGAAAAGAACAAACGCTATTGGCGCGCAAAGAAAACAAAAGACACGAGCAAAAGCAGCGAAGGAAAAACAAACATAAATTATTTAAATTTTCACAGTGACAGCTGTATAATTGCATTTTTCCGACTTCAGTTGCATATGTATTTAAAGTTTCGAACATAAACTAGGATTTGCATAAGTGGGGTGGGTCTGCATCGCTGTTTACACGTCATTCACGGCGGCGGCCGTGAAACTCAACCTTAAAATTCAGGTGATCATCCACCCCACCAAGTGATGAGGTGGATTTGCGTAGGTGGGGTGGGTTTGCACCGCTGTTTACCCGTCATTCACGGCGGCGGCCGTGAAGAACCTTGAAATTCAGGAAATCACCCACCCCACCTAGCGACGCTCCACCTAACACTGCCATTGGAAAATTAATTAGACCCTTCCCCCTCAACTACGTCCATATTGCTATTTGGTACGTTAGCCTTATTCGTTACGGTTAGTAGTATTATTAGTTATTAATACAGTCATTTAGAGTACCTTTTCTGGTACTGGTGGCACTAGCTTTTTACCATTACCATTATTGCCCATATCAGGCCGTTTCGTGGTCATTTCTGGAGGTACATCTTTTGTGTGACGTCGTCAGTTGGACTGGCGGGAATTGTTCAGTATTGTTACATTCTTTTACGTGGGAAGCAGTTGGCAGGTAGGAGGGGGACGCCCCGAGTTCCGGTCACCGTTTGCAGAAGTCGCGAGGGTTTTCTCCCAACGTGTTATCGAGCCTTGGAGCGTGACCTGTGCAACGGATCGCAGAGGAGAACCTTCGTTAAAGGGGTGAGGGGTCCACCTTAAGTGACCCCATTACAGGAAAGTGCGCATTTTCAATTGTGTGGCTACAGCTGATCACTGTAGACACTAACCACGCTCTGCTTTGCTGGTGTGCAGTGCAAGGGCAAGGTGGGGGACAGGACAGAGAGCAAGACACCGAAGCGTGCAGGGCGCAGGGAGGGTGAGCCTCCTAAAGGGTGTGGTGCTTTTGTCAGCTCGGTGACGTGGCCAGTTGTGATTGATTGCCGTGGTAACTGGGGGATTGAGCACCCCTGGCCCACGGGACACAACAAGTTACAAAGCCAAACTACAAAGCAGTAGGTCTGTTGTGATTGCTTGCCGTGGTAACTGGGGGATTGAGCACCCCTGGCCCACGGGACACAACAACCTACATTACAAAGTTACTGTTGAGCAGTAGGCCAGTTGTGATTGATTGCCGTGATAACTGGGGAATTGAGCACCCCTGGCCCACGGGAAACAACAGCTTACAAGTTCTTGTCGCATTCGTACTGCATAATTGCATCTACTCCTTGTATTGCTGTAGTGACTGTGTGAGGAGTGAGAGAGAGGTGTGGTGAGGGAGTGAGCTCTGAAGAACTGTGCGTAGGACACGAGGGGAGGAGCGAAAGGTGAGTGTTTAGGTGGTTGTACCAAAACAACTACAAACCTAGGTAGGTTGAAGAACTGATTTTCAAGATAGAGCTGCTAGTAGGTGGAAAGCTATCATAGGTGATAGCTGAGGTAGCCTCAGTGTAGTTTGAGCATTAGAGTCAGTGGTACACACGTGGTTGAAGAGAGAGAGAGAGAGAGAGAGAGAGAGAGAGAGAGAGAGTAAAGGGTGGTGTGGTCAAGCAAAACACTATTCTGTGTAGTGTGTGTGTGAGTCTGCTCGTGGCATCTGCTGTGTTCTCTCTGTGTGGGTGTGTGTGTGGTTGCTTGCTTGTGTCTGTGCCGTCAGAACAGCGTAAGCATGGCGTGACCCTATCTCTATTTGGCAAGAAGAGAGCATAGCTGTGTGCTGTGTGTAAGTGTGTGTGTGTGTGGAGCGTGTGTCTGTTCGAGACTGACGGTGGTTAGAAATGAGTACGAGTAAGACAGACAATAAGATTACGTTCACCGGCAAAGAGGCATGGATCCTACTGCATAGGAAGGTAGTGCAAAGCTGTAATGCTAAGGCCCCTAAGGAAGTGCTGCAGGGCGCTGACGCCCACAAACAATATGTACATCGCGAAAATGTATTAGGGATACAGCTTAAGGGTAGAGAGGTCCCCCCCTTTATACTAGCTTGGGAAGAGATAGCAGAGTGGAATGACTGGGCTGACTTGGACGAGGAAGTAGTAAAGTAATACTTCGAGGACAAAGCCAAAGGTTCTACTCGCCTGTGGCCCATGCCCACCCCAAACCGGAAGCTCCAAACCTTGAAGAGGCATTAGGGGTAGAGGAAGACAAGGAAACCCCAGTCAAGCGTTACAAACCGGTTTTTGGAAGTCCGAAAGATAAACCAACCACTGAGACTGAAGAGGGAAAGGAGGAGGAGGAGGAAGATGAAGACCGGCACCCCTCTGACCTCTACTCTAGTGGGTATGCTAGCACTGACAAACCTAGGCTGTCAACTGGCAAGGGCTCAGACTTAGAGGGCGACAGCAAGAGTGGGGCCTCCCGAGGACAGACGGACCCTCTAAGGTCAAACCCCACTAGGGGGTGCTGATCGTGCTGTCGCACTGACACGACAGGTGATGGCCTATGACGCTAGTGTACTTGCTGAGATGAGCAAGCAAAAGGAGAGGGTGTTCAATATCATCTATGACATGCTCGGGGGTGAAGCGAAGAGCCTGGTGCGTGACTTAGCTTATCCGAAGAAGCTGACCTTTTTCCAAAACCCTAAAGCACTGTGGGACAGACTGCTAGCCCGGTACAAGAAAGCCGACCCCTCTGATGTTCAGGACAAGGTGAAGGAACTGAATGAGTTCCTCTTTACGAGTAAGCAACAGTACGTCGGTCAGTGTGTAGACTTGAACGCTAGGAGAGACTGGTTGGCTGATTATGGCCAAACCCCAACCGATGACCGAATGCAGCAAATAGTGAAGGATGCGTTAGTGGGCCCAAAGCAATCTGACTCTAGGGTGAAGAAAGCTTGGCAAGTCTGGGTTGAAATGGCTGAACTGAACCAAAAGCAGTTCAAGTGGGACTTTGCCTCCTGGTGAAGGTTCGTGCAAGATCGTGCCCTGGAGCTAGACAAGAAGTTTGACCGGGCCAAAGTGACTAGTTCCGCAGAGAAAGGTTGGCAGCTCGTAAGGCCGGAAAAGGGAAACCCAAGGACGAGTGCTGGCTCTTCAGCAAGAAGGCAAATGCACTCGTGGGGCCTCCTGCCGCTACCTCCATGTTGGAGGGAAGGTGAGAGGGGTGTGTTTCTTGTGGGACAACAGGGGGAGTGTAGATGGGCCGACAAATGTAGGTTTGAGCATGACCCCACTAAAGCTAAGAAGACCCCTACCAAACCGGCAGACACCCCCAAGGAAGAGAAAGGCAAGAAGAGTGAGAAGAGCAAGGGGCCAAAGTGCTTTAACTGCTTTGAAAAGGGGCACATCGCCGGGAAGTGCAGCAAGAAGTGCCGGTTGTGCGGGGGCAAGCACAAGTTGAGCAAGTGCCCGGACAAAAGCCGAAAGGAGAAGGGCGAGGCAGCAAAAGGCTCAAAAGGGGGGAGTGATAGTGATGACTCCGAGGATGAGGAGCCGGGCGTGGCCTTAGCTCAGATGGTAAAGTTCCTAACCGGCAAGTCGAAAGACAAAGCCCTCATGGCTAAACCCGGGGGTGCCAACCTTCCCGAGCCGATCATGCCACCGGAGGACGAGAACAGTCTTGAGATCTTGCTTGAGGATGATGCCGACATAGATAAGATGAACGAGGGGCGATGCCATGGAGTAGCGTAAGGAAAGCGCCGGTGCGTAGCCCGGTTGAAGGACCTTGAGTCTCCCTTCAACAGCCTTAGGATTAAGGCAGCCACCCTCATCGACAGCGACTATTGCGTTGAGCATCAATATAAACGAGCCAAGCAGGAGAGAGAGAATGCCTTGCGCCGGTGGGCAGCCGACCTAGCACGAAGGGATCATCTGGCTCTAATGTGCGAGATGGGAGAACGGGGGTTGGAAGCCCAAATCAAAAGTGGGAGTCATCCCCTAATGGTTGAGGCCATAGTGAGACACGAAGCCGCGAAGCGGGGTATCCCGTGGAACCGGTCCCTCTTGCCCATCATCAAAGCCCCGTGAACCCGGACAGTTCACCGAATAGGTCATTAGCCGACAACCGGTAACATGGGAGGCGTCGGGTGTACCCTCATGGCGGAAGGTGTACCGCCAACATGAACCTCAGGCCGGTGCCCAAGCGAAGCATATGTACTTCAGGGGGTATCACCCTCTCGTGGGGGAGTTGTGCCTCCGCCCGTGGCATCGGTGCCGGTACGCGCCCAAGAGGTGAAGGGTACTCCCCTCCGTCCGGTAGCACCCAACCCCCGTGGAGAGAGTAAGGATAGACCTAGCGGGGCGAGCGGGCCGTCCGCGGTACCTGCCCCGAAGGTTGAAATTGGTTTAAAGGCCGAGCCGACTGAGGCTGGTAGTGGTATCATGAGCCAAAACCTGAAATCTTTACTCAAAGCAAAAAGGGAAAAGGTACATGGGGTGAAGGTGAGGCCCGGCCCGGAGGACTACCAACCCGATGGTCTGGCGGACGTGGAAGATGAGCCCCCGGAGATTCAGCCCGATGCCGATCCTTCCTCGGAATCCGACGGGGAGGGGGAGCGTGAAGGTGAAGAGTCCCGGCTAGAGACGGGGACGTGGGTAGAGCTCCGATAAGGGAGCCGTCCCCCATAGGCCCCGACCCTAGTGCTGATGCAGACCCAGGTAGTGGGGATGCTACCGCCGGGACCGATAGCAATCCGGTGACTACGCCCTCCACCAGCCCAAGCAATAGGCGTAGGTCAGTGGGCGCCCGTGCGTTTGGATTCCTTGAGACGGTCCGAGCGTCCGTGAGTGGGATGCCCTGGTTTGCGTCCCATGCTAAGACGGTACCCCCTGCAGACCGAAAGGTGACTTCCCTGTTACCCCCTACTACTAGTACCTGTCAGTCTACGGCCCCCTAAACCTTAGCTGAGCCTGATAGCCCTACCCGACTAGGTACCGGAGAGCGAGAGAGTCGACTCCGAGCCGTGGCAGAGCAGCAAGAGGAGATGCGCCAGTTGCATCGTCCGGCGTTGAGCGGTGAAGAAGAGAAAGATGAAGCTGACTTCCGGAACTGGTGGGGAGAGTGGACTAGGCTGTTGTACGACTGGGCGCAGGGGAGTGAGTATCCCATGAACAAGCCTAGGTGACCGAGACATTGGGCCATAGCAGGAGCAGCAGCAAATAGTGCGCAGGGTTTCAACCTCGTACTAGGAAGTTCAGAGTCCGAGAAAGGGTGGTAGGTGGTGCGAGCGTACTAGAGAAGGAATACGCAAGTTTGCCGGAAGCCGAGGGAGAAGCTGACCCGGTGGACGACCTAGTTCGTTTCATGACCGAACGCGGATGGATGGCTAAGGGGATCCTGCTAGCAGAACAAGCCCTCCTAGAACGGAGTGCGGACAAAGACCCATGTTCGATTCGGAGCTGAACAACGCCTGTTCAACATTCAGCGAGGGATGAAACGGGTAGATACGGTCAACGGGGAGACCACCGTGACTAAGAAGGGCTCACTAGACATGATGACGGTGAACGGAAAGGGGGAAAAGAACAGGTTACATCTAGGTAGTGTGTGGGGAAGCCCCAACATAGATGAAACCTTAGTCTCCGGTCCTCAGTTAGCCAAGGATGGTTACAGTGTAGTCCTCCACAAGAAGGGAGAGGGATACATCACCAAGGCCCGGATACCGGACATTTCCCCAGAGCTTAAGGCCGGGGTCCTTTACCTAGACGACAAGGACAAGGTGTGGCGTTTTGTGACGTCCACAAACCAAGAGCTGGCGGCAGATAAGATTGAGGCTAGAGCTTTCTTTGGAAAGGAGATGGCTAAGGTCACGGAGTTGACTAGTGAACAACTTCACCAGAAGTTCGGAGGGTCCGGAAGCGGCATGCAGCGCTTCATCAGTGAAGCGTACGGAATCAAGATAGTGGGTGACAAAACCCATGAGCAAGCGGTAAAAGAGTGTAAGGAGTGCCCGGCCGCCAAAGGGTGGAAAGTGAACCACCCGGCAAGCAACCAGTTGACACAGGTAGGGAAGTTCGAAGCTGTGGCGTTCGACAAGTCCGGGTGCCTACGCAAACCCCTCTATGGTGGGTTTTGGTACGGCATGGTGGGAATTGAGGCTAACACCGGGTATGCGTTTGGCTTCCTTCTAAAGGATGGCACCGCGGCACCACAAGTGCGCTTCATGCGGGAATGCATAAACTTCATTGAGACGCAAAGCGGCAAAAGAAGGTGAAGGAAGTCCGGGAAGACGGTGAGCATATCTCAGCTGACTTCAAGGAGCTAGTCCGGGACAAGGGAGTGAGGAAGAGGATCAACACCCTCAATGAACACAACAAGAACGCCTATGCCGAAGTGTCCCAACGTGACTTTTGGCGCAAAGCGCGTCATAACCTGGTTAGGGCTCAGCTACCCTATGAGCTCTTGGGATACGCGTGGCAACACGCTATCCTCTTACACAACCTTTCCCCGAAACGATCCGGTGGTGAGGTCCGGATGTTTGAGCTGATGCCCCGTGAAAGGAAGGTAAATCGGATAGCTTACTTTCATCCTTTTGGGTGTCTATACCACATGGTCATCGAGGGCAGGTTAGGACACGACGAGAGCCGGACGCACATGGCCGCCTGGTTAGGGCTGAGTTTGGAGTACTCCGCACACCTGATCCTGTATGAAGGTAGGGTGTTCCCATGGCGAAACGTCAAGAACTTTGACGACAATCAGCCGGCCTGGCCCCTGTTGCAACCCCTCTGGGAGAAGAAGGGACTGAGCTTGGAACCGTTTAAGGGAGACCGGTTAGTGGAAGACGCCGACCTGGAGCAGCTGTTTGTCCCAGAGCCCAGGGTGGGAGGGACCGACCCCGGGGGAGGCAAGAAGACCCCGGATCAGGGGGAGCTTGACAGCTCTGATTCCGACGGCGAAGTGGAGGAAGCGACCTCTGAACAGGAAGCAGTGAAAGCCGAGAAAGAGGCTCCCGAGCCCGACCCGGAAACAATAGGGTAGTTGAAGGGAAGGTGGGTGGAGACCCCAGCCACTCAGTGGGGCTGGGCTTGGGCCAAGAAGACCTATGGGGTGGGTTTTCGGGACAAAATTCGACGAAGTCAGGTGCAAGACGTGAGTGAACCCATATGGGTTAAGAAGCAGAAGAAGAACGGACCAGCCCATTGGGTAAAGTTTGATGATGACGACTCGCCAGACCGTATGTTGGACTCGGAGATCGTCAAGTACCTTGCTGACGGTCCGGAGACCGCACATGCCGCCACGTTCACTAGGCCGGTGAGTGAGAAGCAAGCTGATGAGCTAGGGTACTGGGACGACGCCCGAGCCGAGGAGATGGCTACGCTCTGGGAGAAAGGTTGCTTCCGGAGAGTCCGAGCCGACTTAGTAGACAAGAAAGACTTTTGTGAAGGGCGGTTCGTTGATGCCACTAAAGAGGCAGGGGGAGAGACCCTGAAGTTCAAAAGCCGATGGACTGCCAAGGGGTTTTCCATCATACAGGGATGGTATTTTGGGAAACGGGACTTCCCAACCCCGTGTGCCCTTACCATCTTAATGCTTTTCGCCCTAACAGTGTTCTTTGGCTTAGTCTTATCAAAGTGGGACGTTGGCACCGCATACACAGAGGCGTCTGCAGCTGAGCAGGGGTATCGCCCCAGTTACATCGTACCACCGTTTGGTTTAGAAGAGCCGGGGTATGTGTGGGAAATGCTTAAAGCCCTCTATGGCAGAACGGACGCGGGCCGCAAATGGTGGCGGTACAAGCTAGTCCCGTTATTAGAAAGTTTAGGCTTTACGGCTCATGTCGCTTTTCCTTGTTTCTTTTGGCGTTGGCTACCCGGTAAGTTCGTACACGTCGACTACATAATGGGAACGTTCAGTAGCAAGGAGGTGGAAGCAGAGTTCTTAGCCGCCGGTAAGAAGGCCTTTAGGGTCTTTAAGCAAGAGGCTCCGACCGGGTTGGTAGGCCTGAACATAGAAGACAAGGAAGACTGTCGACTAGGCCGTACGATCAAGATCTCCCAGGAAGATTTCATCAAGAGGCAGTTGAGAAGCTCCAGTGCACCGGTTAGCTACAGCCGATTCGCCGTGGTTGATGCCGGGGGTACGAGCCGGGAAGCAATCAGTGCTAGAGCAGTTCTCGCTGCAGCACATCGTAGATGTCCTCTTATGGACACACATCACTCGGCACGAGGTTTTGGGCCCATTAGGGGAAGTGGCCACCCATGCCTCCAAGCCTGAGTTGTTCAATTATCAGCAAGCCGAACAGGTCGTACGGTACCTTAATGGTACCCGATCTAAAGGCATTCGCTTCACCAAGGCGAACGGCACCCGCTTGATGTCCTGGGCGGACTCAAGTTGGAAGGGTACAGCCGAAGATCGCCGTGCCCGCCTAGCGGGGTTTCATTTCTTTCTTGGTGGCTCGGTGCTACCATTCTGCCTTAAGCGGAACGTGTCCGTGGCCCTGCCCAGTGATGCGACCCTGAGAGCGCGAGTGGAGGCAAAGGCGAACGCGACACAGGACGAGCTGGTGGCGACCGCGACCGGGTGCGGCGAGCTGGAGAAGGTGGCGGATGGCAAGTGTCTGTGCCGGCCGCGCCGGAGGCATCCTCCTGCGAGGCGGAAGTCTACGCGATGGTGGAGGCATACCACGGCCAGGATAAAATATCTAACTTTGTGCAGGGCATCGCTGGGGGACGAGTCACAGACGCGCTGGGGCCGTACGGGTGGGGGCAGCCAACCATCCTGTACGGCGACAACCAAGGCGCCCTGGACCTTGCAGATACAAATGTGTTTTCTAGGAAGGTCGGGCACGTGGATCTGCGCTGCGCCATCGTCAACCAGAAGGTGG
>WBZZ01002306.1:127500-137500 GCA_019918135.1 Paulinella micropora | reverse complement strand
GCCATCTTCCAGCTTGGCGCCGGTCAACCATGGCCCTTTGTGAACAGCTGTTGCATTTCTTGCAAATGGCATTGGCGAGAGCTTGCTGACTTGTTTCCCAAAATAAAAGAACAAAAAACAACAAACAACTACAACAAAGGAGAGAACGTGCTGACTTGTAGGAGCTGCCACCCTTGGGCCTTTGGACAACATGTCGTACAGCTTCTCGTCCCAGGTCACACCCTCTTCAGGCCAGCTCACAAAGTAAGCTTCAGTCAGGCACAGTTCATCCATCAAGGCAAACGTCTTGAACTCTCCACCTTGATCCTTGCTTGCGTCATTTATCCACACCTGGATGTGCCAAAGTCGAGAGCTGTAATTGAAATTAGTAGCACCTTTTGGCTTATAGTGAAACCTCCACACAAAACCGAGATCGATTTTGCTCTCGACTCGACCCGTGTGCTCAGTCCCATGCTCTCCAAACTCCAGGTCAGAGACAACAAGCTGCAACTCAGGTGTGATCCACCATTTGGAGGTTAGGTAAGACTGTCGACAGAGGGACCACCCATGATGTAGTGATAGGAAAGCAATTTTGAGAATGCAACAATTTAGACACCTGAACAAAAGTGCTCAACTTGACCGGAAGCGTTCACGAAGCAAAAAAAAAAAAAAAAAAAAAATTAAGCAAGGCCTGAAAACATGTGTGTTTTTTTTTCTTTTGATAGGGACGGAAACTCACCCGCATATGGTGAAATGCAATCAAAAATGGAAAACGGACCCAGTCCGGCCACTAGTCCCCAAAAATTGACGTCAGAAACCGGTTTTTGTGCCTTGGTGGCACCGAGTGTCGGCTCAAACCGACTCACTTTCGGAAATATAGCATGTTTTTTTTTCTGAGACATCATTTAAAAGTGTTTTTTTACCTTTTTTTTCCTGACGGATTTGTTCACAAAGGGTCCATTGTCGGAATATGCAATATTTCTGTTTTGCGACAATCCTTGTAAAACCATTTTTGCCACTTCTGTTTGTTGTTGTTGTTGTTGTTGTTGTTGTTGTTGTTGTTGTTGTTGTTGACAATATCAGGTTCTCAAGCAAGGTTACCTGTCTGCGCTGAGAACCCACTTCGTTGAAGTGGCAAAATCGATTCAGAGCACTCCTTTTGTTCCTGATTGCAACACGTTCGCAGAACAAGACCTGAAAATCAAGAAAGCTGTCTCCAGTAAGTTGCCCGTACCACGTTCAATGCATTTTTTTTCTCTTGTGGTCACTCGAGGTCAGGCGATTTCATGGGTTTTGGCTTCGAGGCTTGGGTAAAAATGTTCGCGCCTGACAAACTTTACAGATCTTGGCACAAATTAGCGCATGTTAGGCACCCGAACGGTCAGTTTCGCAAAATTGAAGAACATGACGCCCAAATTCTTGTGTCGGAGGGCAGACATGTGTTTTCGGGCTTCCTTCTTTTCGTCATGCTTCAACAGGGTCAGCGTTTTCTCCAGTGGGAACTTGACTTGTGCCTTGAACTCAAGCATCGAGGACTGAGCAGGGAAGGACTCGATGTTTTGTCATCGTTTGGAAGAGTGATTCCGATCAGGAGTTTTGATCGCCGCAGCAAAATTTACCTTCAGGAAATCAAGACATCTCTGAGCTAAAGGTTCTTTCCTTCCCCCCTCCGTTACGCCTGGATGATCATGAACTGTTCTGAAAAATATGCAATATTTTTGTCTTTTCGAAAATGTTGCCTTGGTTGTAAAGTACTAATTCCCAGTAAGTGTAGTTACGAAAAATATGGTATATTTTTTTTCTGAAGTGTTTTCTGAAACCCAGAAGTACAATTCCTTTCATCACTTGTACTTTAACTTTTGTAAATCCTCGGTGTGCCTAATCACAGAAAACTCGGTTCTCTGCGGCGCAGCGGATGGGCTGTTTTTTGTTGGTACTCTTTCTCGTTTTTTGGCAAAAGATTTGCAAAAGACGAGGAAGAGAACACACCGCTGCTGGTCTTCTTTACCATTTCTTCTGGTCTTTCTCACCATTTCTTCTCGTTACACCCTGGGAGAAACGGTGAAAAAAACACCCAACCACGCTCCCTTGGTACTACCGCCTGAAACGATGCTCGTCTGCAAGGTCACACGCACTTCGTAATAATTCAGATGCGCTTGTGACCTTGCTTTCGTAACCAACGCACTTACTGGCTGACTGGAGGGCGTAGATTACTTTTAAACAATATTGTGCTTCAGAAGTAATCTTCGCCTTCAATTTCGAATCTGAACTGATTCGGACCCTTGAAGCTTCGTTACTGGTTGGCTCCATTCTGCCATGTCCAGAGGGACCAGGCAGATTGGAGCCACTCCTCAAACTGGGTGCGCAGCGCCGAAAAAAACCAAGTATCTGTTTTTTTTGGCGCTACGCCATCCCTGGTAAACTGTTTCTCATTTGCCGGAGGGTACTGGCATGAAATTACAAATTTCTTCCGCGGTAAAATTTCATGTCAATGCTTTTCTTCCGACCCTGGAAGCTTCGTTACTTGTTTTTTACATTCTGCTCTGTCCAGAGGGACCAGGCAGAGTGGAAGAACCATTCAAACTGGTTGCTTTTTTTTTTTTTTTTTTTTTTGTTTTTTTTGTTGTTGTTATTGTTGTTGTTGTTGTTGTTGTTGTTGTTGTTGTTGTTGTTGTTGTTGTCATTTTGCAAGTGTGGAGGAAAAACGAGCCGACGATCTGAAATCTACTTGGTTCGACAACTTCGCGACCAGCTTGAAGTTTCGGAACGTCGGAGTGCCCAACGTTGGGAGTGGCCCCTACAACAACGGCCTCTGGACTGTCTTCGGAATTCTGAAATCTCAGCGCCAGAACCCTCCCAGCATGGTGCTTCGCCCGGGCCAGGTCGATGCTTTTCAAGAGGATTTGTTTGACGACGCGGTCGTTGTCTTGACCCAAGCTAACATGAGAGATCTTCAAACCAACAACGTTGATTTCAAACGATTTTTTGATGATTCTGTCTCCAAGCAGTGCACCAGGATTCCACTTCGTTTGACTTGTCAGTCGACACCCGGCCCGGCAATTAACCAGTTGTTTTCAAAGGTATGAGAATGGAGGACCAGAACATTGCGTCGAACGACGCCCTCATCAAACTTCTTGAGAAACTTGATTTACAGCATCGCCGATCGGATGTTTGGTGTTTCCAGCTTTTTACTGTAGATTCTAACATTTACAAGCGGATTTACAAGGTAGTAATGCTGTGCATGCATTCGAAAATATGATATATTTTTTTAATTGATGTCACAGGCTTTGTACGATCGAAGCCGGGGTTTGTCGCCTTTGAAGTCCTGGATGTGTGTCTTCTTGGGCCATTGGGATGTTCACAAGTTCCTTTGTGTCTTGATTTGGAGTGAGTTTAAGCACCAGGTTTTTGGGCCCCTTTGGCATGAGCTTTTTCCTTCCAAAAGGTTCAGGATCAAACCTAGACTCAAGACGATTTCGGCGGTCATGGCCTACGTTCATCTTGCTTACCCCTTCGTTCAAGCTGACCTTTTCGACAATTTCCAGTTCAATCAAGAGCTCACCCCTGGCCAACCTCGGAGGTTCGCTGGTTTTGTTTGAGTGGTTCATGCCAGTGGTCAGCCAGCCATATTTGTGAGGTTTGAAAATATGTCATATTTTTCTTCTTTGTGTTTCAGGCCCAAGATCTCGGCTGCATGATCAGGGAGAACATGCCTGATCAAATTTTTGCTTACTTGCATCGCGCCCTTCATTCCTTCTCCACTTCAGAGCTAACAAGTACTCGCACGTTTTGTGCATACACCTTCTGACCCTCAACTACTGGAGGCGTCACCAGCATCTGGCGTGAAGGGCTTTTTATCACGACCTCGGATCTTTTCTGAAGAGCGTTGCGAAGCAAACCTCAGCACCGTAGCGAGGCACTCTCTCACAGACCCCATGCGATTCGACGTCCAGCACGTCGAGCAGACCCTGTTGCTGGTAACTCACAGTCGAGGGAATGTTGCGCCTCCTTCTGAGTCAAGGCCAAAAGATCGAACCTCGCAGTGAGCAAGTCCAGATTGCTTACAACTTCTTGTCCAATCTGATCGAGGACATTGTTCATGACCGTGCGAGAATGTATCAGCCGGGGCAACCCTTGACTGGGATTCGAAAGAAGACATTAAACAAAGACTTTTTGCCTTCGATCTAAAGGTCGAGGTCATGAACGATGTTTGCAGAAGTTTGCCCAAAACGTGGATCGGTGTCGTCGACTCACTGTTTTGGACGCTGGTGACTGTTCGTGCCGCAATTGAACACGGAATCGTTGACGATCCAGACGAAAACGTTGATTTGGCACGTGCGGAGTCAGGTGTGACAAGTCTCAGTGGTGCATCGTCCTCCATGTCATCTGGGGATGGACCGCCGGATGGTAAGGCACATTCATCCCAGAACCGCATTTTGCCTCGCCCTCGCCGAAGACGTCGGCTTCTGACACATGGACACTGACGGCATGGCGCAAAGAGAAGCTAGAGACACTTCAGACAGTTCTGACAGTGATGTGTCCCAATTTACAGAATCAGCATCTACGGTCGCCTCCGAGTCAGTGCAGCAGTCTTTGAGGCCTCCTGAGCGCAGAGCTGCACGTGGCGCCCGGGCGTCCACATGGCAGCTTCGGTTTTCTGATGACATTCAGTCGGGGGCTTCTTCTTCCTCCCAGCAAAACACAATGTAGTGCACGTTGTTTTTAGTTTACATTGACAGCTTTGATGATGGTTGTTCCGGTCTTCGGTTCGGATTTAGGGTTTTCGGGCATTCTTTAGCTTCATTCATTGTTGCCAACCGGTAATCGCTACGAGTTTTTGCAATCATTAAACTTCAAAAATATGACATATTTTTGTTTCATGGAAATTCATGCTTCGGATTTTTGAGTTTGTCCCATGGGAAGGGTTCGCTTTCCATTGGCGCGGCACCTCATCGGTTGACCGGTTTCAAAGCTACCCTTCTTCAATCTTGACTCACGAGTTCCTGCACAAACAATCCTGTCATTCTTTTCGTCCCTTCATTTCTTCTTTCCAGTCGCTGTTTGTTGTCAGGTTTTTCTTCCAGCACGAGTTGAAACTAGTAAAATATGTCATATTTTCGTCGTGTTAACATGGGCCTGTTTTTATTAATTGCAAAAATCATATTTTACACCTCCGGGGGGGTAAATGAAGCCGTACGTTGGCAGGTCCAAGATATATTTCAAAAACAGTGCCCGAATCCAAGTGCATTACTGGGTAGCAGCTGGAAGAGCGGGGGCGCCATTGTTCACCATGTCATGCCAACCGTCGTGCCACTGGCATAATCATTCTTTGGAGCAGAAGGAACCCTCCGCGGACAAGCCATCCTCCTTGTCGCAATCGCCTTCTTCTACCCCGCAGGTGAAATCGCATTGATCGTACTCAGGCTCCCCATCTCGCAGCGTGGCGCCGGTCAACCATGGCCCTTTGTGAACCGTGCTGTTGCATTTCTGGCAAATGGCATTGGCTACCTCCCGCACGTTAAACGTGACCTCGCACACGCAGCAGGTGGCGTTGACAGAAGACTTGTTTCCTCCAATGTAGCCATGCTTTTCAAGCCTCTTGTCGACCTTGCCGTCGTCACTGTCTTCCGTGTCGTCGTCTTGCTGATTTCATTAGTGTCAGCAACAAGGTCGGAAATGTTGTAAAGGAAGGCCAGCATAAAGCAGGTCTGGAAGAAACAAGACACAAACACAAGGAATGAAGACAAGAAAAAAAAATGGCATATTTTCAATCGAGGGAAAAGTCAGGAAGACCAAAATTTCCATCCACGAGCTCGGTGTTGGAGGCCATGTTGAACATGTCCTGCAACAGAATCGTAGCGTTGCCGAAATGGATCTGCTGTTGACTTTTCACTGTTTTTGACCGGCCCGTTAGAATCTGATTCTCGTCTGCACGACGTTTCGACTTCACTAACTAGTTCTCGATTTCGTTCAGAAATGACTTCAAACAATCAAGTCAAAGTTCTTTTTAGAAAAGATTAACTATAGCCTTTCCCCACTGTATTACCTTTTCCCCTGATTTCCAGTGAAACACGCACGTAGCGGTAAATTTGTGGACAAGCCTCCGGAAACAAGAGTGACGGAAAACAATATTTTGACTTGCTTTATTATATATTAATACATGAGAGTCTGTGACTGAGGAAACTTTTTCCAAATGCAAATTCTGGACACTTGAAATTATAAGTTGGACTTGAAGCCATCATTCAAGTGCTTAAATACAGCTGTTTCAAGTTACGCAAGCTCACCAAACTCGAGTTACAATCCACGTTCAGTCGTATCGTAGTAGTACTTTGCAACCCAAGTCTGCACTTGAAACAAGTAGAAATCTACGTACTTCAAATAAACGAAGCCTCAGTGAACGCTCTGCTATTTCGACTACTCGTATTTCACCTGCTCTCTGGAGTCAGGACTTAATGCAGCCATAGAGAGTTTTCAAGTAATAAGAGTTCGTTGTGTAATTATCCCTTGGGGTTGTATCCAAATAGTGTCACAGAGTTTTTCACAAAAACAACTCCGGTGGTCTCGGGAGAATTTTTTAAAACTGGTCACTAGAAAGTGGATGCCGGCCGCCGCCGCGCATCGGAAGATGCCGGCCGGCATCCCGAGCCTCAGCCTCCACCGGGCACACAGACACTATACAATTTTCAACAAATTACAATTTTCAAAAAAACTATACAATACAGTCTAATTTTCAAAAAACAGTGACTGTACAATTTCCGAAAAACTACGCAATTTAAAACTTCATTCTTTAACTTGAATGTCGGCGGTTGTATGTATTAATATTAATATTAATACTTCAAGTCATTATCATGATTTAATATATATATATATATATATATTTCTTATATATTTAATATATATATATATATATATATATATATTTCTTATATATATTACTGACGACATTCAAGAGAAAAAAATAATTAGTTTTTCGATTTTTGTTGGAATTTTACTTGAATTTTGGTTGGAATTTCCATTTTGGTTGGAAATTTGAATTTTTCAAATTAACTGCTATATTCGTCCGCAAAATATCGTAAATTTTCGCGAAATGTTACCGTTAAATTGGAAAATTTGAATTTTTGACACAAAAATGAAAAACTGACACAAAATTAAAATTCCAACCAAAATAGAAAAACTATTATTTTTTTTCTCTTGAATGTCAGTAATATATATATATATATTAATATAACAATTTTTTTTTCTAATTTTTTTTCCAAACTTTTTTCTCCTCACTGAACTTCAGCGGCACTTCTTATGGTATTAATACAATATTAATAAGTTGAAGAACGCTTGCTTTTCGTAGAGCTGAACTTGACAGGAAGCACGCAAGTAGGTGAACATCATCGAGTCAATAAAATATGAATCAAAGCCGGAAACAAGACTTGAATATTAAGTGAGTATTAATACAGAAACGTGCTGGGTTTTTAAAGGTCGAAACAGCGTTGTCTTGTGGACGTGTCTTGTAGGTCCTGGTCTAAGTATTCTGCATGTATGAGGCGACGCCTGATTATTAAGCTCTGCATGTATTATTAATAATAATTAGATAGGCGTTAAGTATTTAGATGGCCGAGGGAGCGAACGGATACAACTTGAAGGATGCCGTCAACGTGCTCGGAACAAGTGACAAACAGTACATATTAAGAATCGAGAAACAGCTAAACAAAAATATTTAACAGTTCGCTACGTCATCACCTCCCCATATTTTTTGTTGCTCCCTAAAAACACAGCATGGTCGTCATGTGCATATTACATAATATCATGTATACATATTTGGAAAATATTCTTTATCTATCTATCTATCTATCTATCTATCTATCTATCTATCTATCTATCTATCTATCTATCTATCCCATCCATCTATCTATCTATCTATCTATCTATCTATCTATCTATCTATCTATCTATCTATCTATCTATCTATCTATCTATCCAGCTACCTACCTACCTTTTTATCTATCTATCTATCTATCTATCTATCTATCTATCTATCTATCTATCTATCTATCTATCTATCGATCTATCGATCGAACTATCTATCTATCGATCGATCGATCGAACTATCTATCTATCGATCGATCGATCGAACTATCTATCTATCTATCTATCTATCTATCTATCTATCTATCTATCTATCTATCTATCTATCTATCTATCTATGTATCTATGTATCTATGTATCTATGTATCTATCTATCTATCTATCTATCTATCTATCTGTCTGTCTGTCTGTCTATCTATCTATCTATCTATCTATCTATCTATCTATCTATCTATCTATCTATCTAAGAGGTATCTCTAATGAAAGGGCCGGATTTTGATTCCCTCTCTCTTTGGGAAGAAGCCCGAGATAGCTGGTTTTATTTCATATGCAGGCACTACAGGCCCGTGGAAACGGCATACTGTTGCACATATGCTATGGTTATATTCCACATCGAGGTAGACAGAAGGTTGAATATTGTCGGGAAATTCAGGATCTGGTACGTCAAACTCCTTTTGATTGATTTCTCTCTGAAGTGGACGCAGGCAAGGACACATTCAAGGGCACATACATCTATCCACGAGCTCTCTAATGCGACCTACTATGGTTCTGATCTCGCTTGTTCGCGATGTAAACCACCAAAAAAAGTTAGCATTTTTTTGGCTAAGAAAGCCCCAGAATCGATGTGGTTAGGTTTTCCCGCGTTCTTGTCCAGAGACACTGATCTTAATCTTCACTATATGGGTTCAGTACCCATGCAAGTCAGAAATATCGCATGCGCTTCATGTACATAGCCCAGCGCCTTTGCTTGGGACAGAAAGATCGAATCTATATGGCTGCTGCCTGTTTTGATGTAGGTCTCTTCTTAAATTTGGAGATCTTAGATTTCTGAGTGGGAAAGGGCTGGGGTCTGGGTGCGTAGTGACGCTCCGGGATATAGGACACCCCGGGACATCCCTGCTCGGGAGACATCGAGATTTACGAACATCCCCATTTGTGGGACGTCCGAAAAATTTTTGGAGACATCTCACTTTTTTTCATTTCTTTTTTTTCCCCCTCAAGGAGTTCCAAAGCCCTGTGCATATAGGTGCCTCACGTTATCACACGTCTCCTGTACTTTGTGCATGTGGAATAACACCAGCTATCTGATTTTTCTTCTCATAGAAAACAAGAACCGAAAAGCAATGTGTTTAAAAATTCAAAAAATTTCAAGATTTGCTTAAAACCTTTTCCACCTCGGATTCATCGCGGAACACGAGCTTCAGGCTCGGGGATGCTGCATGCTGTGAAACGTCTTTGGGGCACGCTAGGACATTCCAACTGAGATCCGTTCCGGCACTTCCCTTGGGTAAGCACGACCGAACATGACTTACATCCCAGGAATTTCCCGGTTTTTTTTTTTTTTTTTTTTTTTTTTTTTTTCCTACTTATTTCCGCAGGGTTCCAGCCCCATGCATATAGGTTATATAACACTATTTCTAAGGGCCTGTAGTTTGTGCATATGGAACAAAACCAGCTATCTCGGCCTTCTTCCCAGAAAGAAAGAGATTCAAAATCCGGCCCTTTCTTTTGAGACACCTCTTATCGATCTATCTATCTATCTATCTATCTATCTATCTATCTATCTATCTATCTATCTATCTATCTATCTATCTATCTATCTATCTATCTATCTATCTAAGAATCTACCTATCTACCTCTCTCCCTCCTCCCTCCCTACCTACCTACCTACCTACCTACCTACCTATCTACCTATCTATCTATCTATCTATCTATCTATCTATCTATCTATCTATCTATCTATCTATCTATCTATCTGTCTGTCTGTCTGTCTGTCTATACATCTATATATTATCTATCTATCTATCTATCTATCTATCTATCTATCTATCTATCTATCTATCTATCTATCTATCTATCTATCTGTCTGTCTGTCTGTCTGTCGGTCTATCTATCTATCTATCTATCTATCTATCTATCTATCTATCTATCTATCTATCTATCT
>WBZZ01002306.1:117500-122500 GCA_019918135.1 Paulinella micropora | reverse complement strand
GTTAGGTAGGTAGGTAGGCAGGTAGGTAGGTAGGTAGGTAGGTAGGAAGATAGATAGAGATAGACAGACAGACAGACAGACAGGCAGATAGATAGATAGATAGATAGATAGACAGATATATATATATGTATATATATATATAGAGAGAGAGATAGATAGATAGATAGATAGAAAGAAAGAAAGATAGATAGATAGATAATCTAGCTAGCCTCTTATATATATATATATAGAGAGAGAGAGAGATAGATAGATAGATAGATAGATAGATAATCTAGCTAGCCTCTTGCGGACCGTTCTGCTATTTTGAGCATGGTGATCAAGATGTTTCCGAAGAGCTGTTGCCTCCAGAGCGGACTGTCTGATCGATCTTTACCGTTCTCTGCCAGGTTCCAAATGGCCTACAACATCATCGCCCTCCACCTTATGGGTCTGTGCTTGTGTGCGAGTGGGTGTGTGAGTCTCATCATCATCAACATCCCTGTCCTCACTCTCATGGGTTTGTGCTTGTTCGTGAGTGGGTGTGTGTGTTTTGTCAACATCGACATCCCTTTTCTCACTCTCCCCCTCAGAAACCTCACCATCCCACTCTCACACACAGCAAGTCAACAAATAGGATTGGATGCACTGTTTATCACAACATGGTGCCCTGCTTGCTGTCGCATTCTCACTCCCTCACTCACTCCACTCACTCCACTCACTCACTCTACTCACTCTAATCACTCACTCCACTGACTGACGGTCACACACTCAACTCATTCACCCCACTTACTTCATTCCACTCCACTCCTCGCTCACCAGCTCGCATGCTACTGTGCCTGCCACCGTGATAGGTGATTGCTTGCATGATTGCTTGCTTGATCGCTTGCTTGCTTGACGAATCATTGCTTGCTTGCTTGCTTGATTGGTTGACCTGACACGCGTGCACTGCGATCTTGGGCTCCATCTTGAAGGCCAGTCCCAGCGCTTTTAATAACGTCTCGAAGACGTGTGAATCGGTGGCGGCGAGCGGAGCCGACTCACATATTTGCGACACCACCCACGCAGCGGTGTCCCTCACTACGGGGTTCTGATCTAAGCAGGAGGGGTGGAGGGTGTGTGTGTGTGCGTTGGGGGAGCGGGGGGGGGGATGCAGAGCGAGAGAGAGAGAGAGAGAGAGAGAGGGAGGGAGGGAGGGAGAGAGAGAAGAGGAAAGGAAAGGAGGAAAGGAAAGGAAAGGAAGAAAGGAAGAAAGAAAGAAAGAAAGAAAGAAAGAGAGAGAGAGAGAGAGAGAGAGAGAGAGAGAGAAAAGTCGCTTGAGCTACTGGTTGGAGTGGCTAGTTGACCTTGGAACTGGCGCAGCACGAGCCCCAGTGCCTCTCCTGCGTACTTCTGCAGCTTCTCCTCCTCCGGACCCTCCAAAATACATCCTGCAACACAAAGCAAGAACGAAGAAATTAGAAGCAGGAAAAGAAGGGAAGAAAGACGGATAGAAAAGAGAAGACAATTCAAGACACGACAAGACAAGACAAGACAAGACAAGCAAGAAGAAGGAAGAAGGAAAAACGTTAGAAAAGAAAATAAAAGAAACAAGTTAAGAGAAAGAGAAAAGAGCAAGGAAGGAAGGAAGGAAGGAAGGAAGGAAGTCAGGAAGGAAAGAAAAAAAAGAAAGGAGAGGAGAGGAAGAAAGAAGAGAGTAAAAAAGGAAGGAAGGAAGAAAGAGAAAGAATGAAGAGGAGAAAGAAACCAGAGAGAGAGAGAGAGAGAGAGAGAGAGAGAGGGAGAGAGAGAGAGAGAGAGGAAGAAGAGCAAGTAAGCAAGTAAAGTAAGTAAGCAAAGTAAGTAAGGAACGAAGGAAAGAAAGAAAGGAGAAAGAAAGAAAGAAAGAAAGAAAGAGGAAGAGAGGAAGTAAGAAAGACAGAGAAAGAAAAGAGAACACGACAATGATAGAGGGGAAGCGTAGAGAGAACTCTCTCTCTCTCTCTCAACACTCTCTCTCTCTCTCTCTCGTGTCCCTCCCTCCCTCCATTCCTCTCCCCCTCCCTCCCCCCATTTCACAGAACAGGGACAGGAAGAACGAGCCGACCAAAAGCTAAGGTGGCTGCCTCTTTGTAGCGCCAGTCGGGGTTCTGCACGTTCTTGTTGACAAAGGGCATGACGTGCGGCAGCACAGCCGACTTAGTGCACTTAGCTGCCAGTTTGACGAAGAGCGCTGCGCGCTTGGCAGGGATCGGTGCTGACTCGTTCTCGTCTAGATCCGTCGGCTGGTAGTCACACACATTACATGCATAAATACATGCATGCCTGCCTGTACAAACATACATACAAGTGGCATACTACCTGTCGCGTGAGACACTCGAGACAAAGCGGCATGAGGTCCTTCAGAGCCTTTGCCACGATGCCGTGGAACTTGGTTTGGACTGGTATGTTCTTTTCCCTTGCCTGTAAGGAGAGAAGGAGAGAGAGAGAGAGAGAGAGAGAGAGAGAGAGAGAGAGAGAAATGCCGCTCGACAAGAGGCATTTCAAAAGCGAGCCTACCCTCCTGTCTGTCTCTGTCTCTCTACCTCCTGTATGTCTTGCATCAGCTCGATCCCCCCCCCCCTCTCTCTCTCTCCTCTCTCACGCATACACACACGCTACCTCCTGCATGTCTTGCATCAGTTCGATCTCCTCGTCCGCCAGCGTGCACCAGAACTCAATCGCATCCACCGTCACCTGGTATGTGTATGTGTATGTTTATATGTATGTATGTATGTATATGTATGGTATGTATGTATGTATGTATGTATATATGTATGCTTGTGCACATAGACAGACAAACACATGACATAGACACTTAAAGAGTCCAGTGCTGCGCTGCAGACCTCGTCCTGTTGGGCAGTCTTTGTCATCTTGAGGTAATTGATGATAATTTTCTTGGTGAGCTGCCAGAAAAAAATACAAGCAGTGACCTTGCAAGCTAAGAGAGAGAGAGAGAGAGACAGAGAGAGATAGAGAAAGAGAGAAAGAGAGAGAAAGATAGAGAGAGAGAGAGAGAGAGAGAGAGCGACCTCGAAGATCGGTCTCATGTACTCAGCAATATAATGGTAATAGGAGATAGCTAGGGCGATGAAACATTTCATGCCCTTGGACTGCACTTCCCTATTGGGCCGCTCAACAAGGGAAAAAATCATCTTCATGATGAACGTCCGCTCTTTCTGCAACCCATCCAGAAGTCGCTATTTAGGAAGTCGATGGCACTATTCACTGACCTCGTTGCCCATATTCTTGTCAGCAAATTCCAAGTAGTAAGCCAGCGCATCAGCTGCTGCCTTGAGGATTTCCACGCTCTGTTCACTTGTGGCAAGACCTTTGGAGATGGCTGTCAGTATCTGATTGGATTCTTCGGATAATTTGTCAGCCACCTGTTGAAATTAGGAGAGGGAATGCATAAACATGCCAGAAACGTTGTTCATGTTTTGGCGTAAATGGTGCTCAGATAACAAGGAACACAAAAACAAGGATACCTCCTCAACAATCCAACCAAGTGCCTTAAAAGTTGCTTCTCGCAGCTGTGGGGAGGCTTTTTGGTCTGAGTAGAAGAAAACGTTGAACAGAATAAAAAATAAATGTGAATTACCTATTTGTTTGCATATAAGGCCGACTAAATCTTTCGACTTCCAACGTCCTGTAGGCACCTCAATAGCAGCGATCCCCGCTACTACCTGGCAGGCTGAATCTCTTGGCCCCTTAGCTATCGTTTGCATTGTTTTAACAGCCTGCAGAATCAGAACATGGAGCCAATAAAGCGCAAAAGGGAAAGGGAGAAACAGACCTTTAATTTGACTTCGTCCCGTGCGGCGTCGGGGAGTTTGTTCCATCTTTCTGTAACTTTTCGCTGTTGAGCCTCAGACTGAATACAAAGGTTTCAATGCAATTCGTAAGCCTGCCCATTCGACGCTTACCCTTGCATTGATAGTATTCTTGACGTTGATACCCGCCAAGTGGCGCACATCCGCATCCACGCTTTCCGTACAGAGGACTGTGATCATCAGTTTGACATACTTTTCCTGCAGGTTGCAGCAATATGTCGTAGTGGTCCGACAACCAACAGCTTGCATACAATATTAACAAGCTCGTCACAGTTGAGATACTTACATAGTTATTATGCTCCAGCTGCCGAAGCCTCATTGTTGCCTGCTGGTCTGCATGAAAAGGTTATTACTGAAAATTGAAAACAAGTGTCAACAAAACTGACCGCCTTGCAAGCCAGCGGCTCTGAGAGCCCGCACAACTTCATCCATGTTTGCCTCAGAAGAGACTAATAAGATTATGCGGGCCCGGCCTCCAAAGAGCTGAAACGATTGTGCTTGAAGGAGGGAGAAAGCGCTTCTCGTTAGAAAAATGGCTTTCCCCCTTGCGTCTTGACCGTCTCGTTGCAAAATAACAGGGAAGGGCCGACAGGTGGCTCTCGATAAGGTGGGTTTCTCGGGAAGTGATCTATTTTTGTTTTTCTTGTTTTGATTGTTTTGAGAAAGAAGGCTGTTTACCATCAATCATTTATTCTTCTACAGATTACTCCAGTGGCACGAAAGTCTGTAACCCCTGCGTATATATTCTTTTTGAAATCGATCATGTCTATCCAGTTCTTTCTTCCCAGGGTGTGATCACTCCATTCATGTCTTCGAGGTATATGGCCCAAAACATGTCAAGACGAAACATGTCAAAGTTCATGCGATAGTGAACTTCCAGTAACAACCATTGCCCAACAAAGAACTCAACATAGGCTCCAACAACAACAACTCTAAACATGAACAACAGAAACGTAGAGAACAACAGTAACAACAACAGTAGCGCAACACAGCAATAAAAGTAATATATACAACTTTACAAGCAGTACATACCACAACAACAACACCAACAAGAACAAAAACAGTACGAACAACCATTACAACAAAAACAACAATAAACGTAACAATGGCAATTCCAATTCCAATGTCAGTAACAAAAATAAAATTAGAAATACATTTATAGTACTGTTTATC
>WBZZ01002306.1:87500-107500 GCA_019918135.1 Paulinella micropora | reverse complement strand
AAGAAAATTATACGCGAGCCTTTCATATACGAATTTCGCAGACCCGAGAACAACAAACTATAATACGTGGGTGTCTAATGTATTAGGACACGGCGACCTTTTAACGAGTTTCTCGTATTCATGGGTAAATGTTGCTGATCCGCGGGAGATGATGGAAGAAGGCCTTAAAACCGAGCTAGAGGAACTACGACGAAAAATAGATTTATGTTTAAATATCAAAGGGGCAGAAAGTGAAGACGTAGAGGACGACGGCAACGACTGCAAATATAAGCACTTAGGGAAGAAAGCGAGCAGAGCAGAGAAAAATGAATTACTTAATAAAATTTACAACGACTACGGGGGCAAGATAACGAATACGAAACTGAGGCAAATTAGCGGTATAGGTGCTATTATCGTAAATGAATTTATCAAAGCAAAAAAGGAAGGAAAGACAGAGACGAAAGAGGCAACAGAGACAACAGAGACAAAAAAGAGCGTCGCGGAGACAACGGCAAACGAGCCCGCGGGTTATAAGTTGGTTGATGATAACGGGGTAAGCCAGCCAATACGAAAAAGCGCGAGGCTCAAGAACAAAGTATTAAAAGCGAAATAAATAAAATCTCTTTGAAAGTGTGGCGGGGTTGCCCCCCCCTTTTTTTTTTTTTGGTTTTTTTCGTTTGTAAATTAATAATAACAATGTGCTTAAAGCACAGATTATACGGCAGACGAGGCGGATACTTCCATTAAAGCGGACGCGTTGGACTTGTTAATTTCTGAGACGACACGGGCGAGGGCGTCGTTAAAGTCTACCCCAGTATTAATCAAATAATTAACTCTATTATATTGAGGCTTTTTGAAGCCTTCAATTTTTCTGTGCCCCCCTTGCTCAATCCATTTTTTAAAGAGGTTCAACTGAGCGGTAATATGTTCCTGTCGCTGGGTCAATTCCTTAGAGATATTAATATCTTCATTCAATTCAGTAGCATCTTTAAGAGCCTTTTTAAACGCTGTTAATTCTTGTTCTTTTTTGGTTTTTTGTTTTTCTAAAGAGGCTATTTTATGGTTGAAGGCTTTAATATCTCCTTCGGCTTTTTCAATTCCTGCTTTTATCTCGTCCGCGTCAGTCATACGCTTACGTCGCTTAATTCGCCGTTCCACGTCTTCATTGGTTTCGGGAGCATTCCGCGGTATAAGTCTTCGGCTGTCGGCCATCTGGTCTGCTTTTGTCTCTGAGACTGCGGGACGACGGGAGCAAAAGGGCGACGGGAGCAAAAAAGTAAAAAAATTGGTGGCGCGGTAAAAGGGCAAACGAAAAAAAATTAGTTGTCGGGGCTGTTTCTGCGGTCTGGACTATCATATTTATTATGGTTTTATTTTGTGGTAGCGGTGGCGGTAATGATTTCGTCAATATATGGCTTTACGTTGTCCATGTAAGCATATAAGACTTTTTCATATTCGTCATACATTACCTTATATTTTTCTGTGCTCGGCAGTTGCTTTAGATTGTCCTTTATTTTGATTAATTGAGCGTATGTGTCGGGGTGTGTCGCGTTTAAGTAGTTATGAAGTTGTGATATATTTTGTAATGTTTCCTGTGGGGTTGTTTGCGCGGTTATAAGGCCGTTTAAATACTCATTCAAAACCTTCAAAAATTTTAATGTATCATGTGCGGTGTGTGTGCGGGCGGTGTGTATTACTAAAGCATTTTTAGATTTAAGGACGGCATCGCATACGGGACACTTTGACATATTATATGTAAATGTAAGTTGTTTTATAAATAAATTAACTTAATCAAATAAATTAATCTTTGTTTCATTTCGCGCAACTATAGCAGGGGCGCCCGCTATTTTGAGAATAATAAAGGTCTCGCCGTTCTTTTTGGTTGCTTCATGTGTTTCAATGTTAAATTTATATACCACATCTTGAAGCGGTTTGAAGCCAGATAAAGGGGCTGTTTTTATATAAATTAACCCGTAGGTGGTGAGTCTGGCGGGTTGGTGCTTGTTGTGAGGGTATTTCTCTTTTAGTCTGCTGTGTAATTTGGTTAATGTGTTAAAAGACGCTTCATGTATTTTTTCGCTGGTGTAGAATTGTAAATTGTCGTAAGGGTCTGCGTTCTTAAATTTCGCGGTGATTTCAAACATTTGAAGTTATAAGCCTTTATCTGTTGCGCTGGTCGTATATCTTATATGTATATTTTTTTAAATAGTATGGTAAGCAAAAGTTAAGCATTGATAAGCAAAAGTTAAACAAGAAGTAAGCAAAGGTTAAGCAGTGATAAGCAAAAGTTAAACAAGAAGTAAGCAAAGGTTAAGCAGTAGTAAGCAAAGGTTAAGCAGTAGTAAGCAAAGGTTAAGCAGTAGTAAGCAAAGGTTAAGCAGGGGATATTATATGGTTATCATGGGGGTACCTTGGGGTTAAATATTCCGCCCCCGTTATCCGTTGTGTTCGTTTTTTTTTTGCTTTTCCCCTCGTTATTCCTTCGTTTTCCTTCAAATCAATACGAAGGCCTTTTTCATCCCTTTTCCTTCATTTTCCTTATAAGGGGGCGAGATTTCCTATTCTTTATAGAGAAAATGGTGTTTTCGCCCCCTGTGCTTGTAATGAAGGTTTTAACCCTTATTTCCTTCATTACATTACTCTAAAAAAAGTCGCCCCCTCAAATTAGAAAAAAATCAATACGAAGAAGAATTTTTATGTTTTGACGACTTCGGCCTCGGGGGCATCTTTTCCTACTCTTTATAAGAAAACGGACGAGATACCCCCAAATGAATATTAAGCGTATTTAACCCTTAATTCCTTCATTACCTCACCAAAAAAAGATACCCCCATAAAATCAAGAAGAAAAAAAAAGTCGCCCCCTCAAAAAAAAGTCGCACCCTCAAAAAAAAGTCGCCCCCTCAAAAAAAAGATAACCCCCGCTCTCTTCAATAAACTCACTCGCCTAAATAAGGCCACCCGTTAATTTTCCTTAATTCTTCCTCTTTCTCAAACATTACGGCTAATGTTTTATTTGGTTTCAGTGTGTAATGGTTCGCGTGCTTATTAACCGCTACAAAACTAGCCCCCCATTCCTCCCTTAAAGCACTATTAACAAAATCTAAAACTGGCCTAAATGTTTTATTTGTCGCTGTGTTCATATTATCTATTATCTTTTTCTGTTTCTTCGTGTCTGTCGTGTATAAAACCAATTCGTCGGCTTTTGCTAGCCATTCCTGCCGTTTAATCGTCTCTTTTAAATCCTCCGCGCTTATCTCTGTTTTAAAGTCCCATATGTTCTTTATTCCCAACCCGCTTATAACTTGTATAAGGTTTATGTGCTTATTATAGCGCCGTTCTGTGTTTATTGTGTTAAATGCGTATTCCATAACCCCGCACTCCGTCGGGTTGCCCTGTTCGTCTGTTATTAATCGGTTTTTCTCGTCGCGGTTCTGTTCTCTTTGTTTTATGTAATTTAACCCCTCGCTTAATGTACCCCCTTCCTTATTATATGGCCTGTAATTCCATATATAACCCCTTAATCTGTCATCATCAAATATCTTATAAAATAACGCGTCTTTCGGCTCGTCCGCGTCGGGCTTCAACATCTCTTTTTTAATTCTCGCCTTCTTAAATTCCGCTTCCTCCGTTGGTGTCCATTCTTTGCCCTCTTTATTCTTCTTCATTTCGTTATATTCCGCGTCTGTAATGCTTCGGGCTTTAAATAAGGCTTTCGCATCCTCTTTTTTAATTACGGCCTCTGTTATTATCGCCTCTTTAATTGTCAAATCATCCGCGTTTGGCTCGTCTAAGTCGTTTATTTCGTAGTCGGCTAATATGACATACTTTATTAAATTCTGTATCCATTCGCGGGCGTCTTTGTTCTGCTCTACTTTGTTTTTCGCTAATAACTTTATGTAATCGTTTGCTACTACATTAACCGCCCCGTATTGCCCATATGTCCAATTTGCCAAGGTTGCCATTTCATCCCGCTTCTGCCTGTCGTTAAGGCTCGCGCTTAATTGCCTTAAATACTGCGTTTCGCTTTCAATGGTCGCCGTGTTATAGTTTGTATAAAATAAGTATATATTGCTGTCTATCGGGTGCCGTATTCTACCCAGCATCTGGTAAAAATCCCCGCTCATGTTTGTCTTATTACACGCCACGGCCACAATATTATGAAAAACCCCCTTATGTGAATAATCTAAGCCTCCCGTAATTGCGGGGCTGTAAATAACAATATCATACCCCGCCCATTTCTTGTATTCGTCGGCCATTGCTTCCCGTACTTCTTCCGTTTTGTTTGTTTCGCCCGTTATTAATAGCACTCTGTGCTTATCCCTCTTTAACATCTTAGCCAACGTTCTAAGCCGTCTTTTTCCAATGTTCGCGGGTACTAATACCTTTTTACCTTCGCTTCTTAGTTTAATAATTTTTTCGCAAGCCTCGCTGATATTACCCGCCTTAATGTGTATGTTGCGCTTTGTCTTGGTTGGCGGTTCGTTGTTGATAAATAGCGTTTTTGCCTCTCTGCCACATTCCCGCCGTATGTTTTGAAAGAATTCAATATCATCGGCTTTTAATGTTCCCGACATTAATATTATCTGTTTAGCCGTGCCTATTACATATTTTATTATCTCCCAGTTGTTCTTATTGTTCCGCGACTTCTTGAATGTGTCGCTCGTTAAGTGCTTAACGAATTGGTCGGCCTCGTCAATAACTAATTTATTTATCGGTTCTCTGCTTATCGGTATTCTGTGAAAACTATCGGCTTGAATGGTCAAATTATTCTTTTTTAATTTTCCCTTCGGCTCGTCTCTGTAATCCACATTTAAAGGATATTTGCTTTTATAGTCGCTTGCTAGTGTCCGCCTATAACTGCTTACAATGGATTTAAAGCGGGGCGTCTGTTTTAATTGTAATACGGCCTCTGCGGGGTTGTCTTTATGTTTTTCTATTATATCGCGGGCTAGAGGGTTATTTTTTAGTTTCTCCACAATTTCGCCCGCGTTTTTCTTAATAGTGGCGCCCCTTATTAATTCGGTTATCTCTCCGCAGTTTAAAATAAGGTCAGTTATCGCCTTTGAGTTTGCCGTGGTCTTGCCTGTTCCCAACCCGCTTTTAATTGCTACTATGTCATACGTCGGCGTCGGCTTGCTCTGCTCTTTCATAAATTCTTTAATATTACTACAAAACGCCTCTTTTGTGTTTATTATGTCCGCGCCTAGTATGTTGAGTTGTTCGGTGAGTTCCTGCGCTTCCCGTTGTTGGATGGCTTGGCGGTTCTCGTTAGCGGTTTTAATGTAAAATTTGATTTTCTCCGCATACGTCGCAGTTCCCGCCGTTAAAGTGATATAACGGGCACTTTCGCCTTTAACTTCGGCCTCTTGTTTTTGCTTCCAACACCCCGCCAATTTTGCCCCGTTCGCAAATTGTAATATAAATAATGTGTTATCGGCCTCGTGTATTCTCTCGCACAAATGGCACAAGGTCGGCGTTAGCCTTTTTAACTTATACGTCTTTAGCGTCCCCTCGTCGGTTTCCGCTTCGCTTATGTCCTTTATTGTGTGCGCTCCCGCCTCGTGTTTTAACACAGGCACAGCCTCAAATAACTTATTAATATTAATGTCCGCGTTCTTTGCCTCCGCGGGTCGTGTGTTGTTTATCTCGTTATGTTCGGCCGTGGTTATTAAAAGACATTCATATAAATCATTTGAAACCTCGCTTATGTCCTTCGTTATAAGGCGCCCGCCCTCAATTCCTTCCACGAGTTCCAGCCGTCGGTTTTCTCCTTTCTTAACCGCATAAGGCGCGCGCATTCCGCTCGGGGTTCCGCTTTTATGATAAACGGCCAAATCATAACCCAACCCTTTATAATCGGGCAATTCGTCTTTAATGATTTCTTTAATTTCTAACGGGTCGCCGTATAGTTCGCCACTATTACCCACGAAATGAAACGAATTAACGTATTTCTCTTTCTTGCTTGAATATCCGCACCCGCTCAAGGCTATCATATCCCCGTTAAATAGTTCTTCAAAAGCCTCGCGCGCTTGCGTATAGTCAGATACTTCATTTAAGGCTCGGGCTTCCTCCGTATCATACGCTTTGTCAATGTCTGCGTATGGTTTCAAAAATAGAGCGGTTCCTAAACTTTCCATAGCGTGCGGGTTCTCCTTTATGAAGTCCAATAAATCGGCTGTATTTACCTTTACGGCATATAATGGCGACGCCTTCATTTCACGAAAAAAAACGCGATACCCGCCCGCGTCGGTATTTAATTTTGCGTTAGGGTTTTTATCTTCGGTAATGTATACCCCTCGGTCAGTCCCATACCCGCTCATTTTTTTTTGCTAATCTCAAATATTTGAGATACTTTATATCTCAGATAAAATAAAATCGGCAAAAATTAAATAATTAATTCGCTCTCTATATTTTAACCGCCTTAACTCCTTAAATGAAATTTCAATCCCATAACCCTTATAAATAAAAAAGAATATAAATATATAATTAATTAATTTTCATCTAAAATTTATATACTCCGTATAATATAGACAATGACAGAGCAACCACAACTAAAGCAAAGGGTAGGCCGTCCCGCGGGAGTATCTAAAACGGGTTTAATTGAAAGGCCAACCGCGCACACAGAGAGAAAGGGCAACGCGTCGCATAGTATAACATATATTAAAAAGCAGTTAGCAAACGGCGACATACGATATTATAAAAAAGAAAGGGTTTATAATCGCGTACAAGAGAGAAAACGACGTACCATATTAAACGCCAAATATAAGCCAGTCAAGCGGGCTAAAATATCAAACATAAAGAAAGCATTCAGCGAAAATATGGACAAACTAACATTAAACGAATTAGACACACTAGCCCGCATTTTTACAGAGTGCGATATATCAGCGGTTAAAAATAGCATAATAAGGCTACACGGCGCGGACTTAACAACCTCTATAAATACGGCAATAACGGCATAACCGCCCAATTAATACAGAGCATAATTTAATATACTATCTCATATATATAAGATTAGGGCTTCTACCGCTATCTGCGGGGGGTTTTCCTTTTTTATATAGACAAGGTGATTTCAACAACATAAGGCAAAAAATGGATATCTACATTAAATTACCCTCAGTAATACAAGATATTATTAAAGAATACCACGAAGAAACCCGCTTATATTTGCTATCAATTCGCGCCGGTGCTATCTTTAGTGAAATTCAACACGTAGGGCATATTTTAAGTTGTAATTATGGCTTACGTTCTAAATATTACAAAATCAACAATAAAATATTTTCGGCATTTCATAGGCTCCGCGTGCTCGCAGACGCTTATATATACAATAACTTTAAGAATAAGCCCTTTTTCGTATTAAATGAAATGAAAAACATTAACCCCGATAATATCTTTTATTGCTTTAAGTCTTGTTTATGTGGATACAGACGAAAAGGAAGATTAAAAAAATCTTTAAGTAATCATGAGAAAAAAGAAATATTAAACATCTACGCAAAACTAAAGAGTATTTTGATAGAATTTAATATATATGAATTATCAAAACAAAATATAAATTTCATAAGCGGGCATGTTTCTATTATTGAAGCGTTTTTAAATGATTTTTAAGACATACCGCAGTATCTCAAACATGTTTGAGATTACGAAAGAAACATTTAAGCTTAACCTCTCGCCTTATCTCGGTGTAAAACGTCCCGCTTTTAGTTTTGGCAGTTCTTAATATTTTTATGGGCTGGTTGTCTGTGGTGTCGTCCCGCATTAACTGCTTATAAATAAAAAAGTCTTCAGCTCTGTATTTAATGTATTTTTTAAGGGCTAATTTATCAATTATTTGATGTAAATTATCGGGTATTTTTTCAACTACTCCATAATAGGCGTTTTCGTCGTGATTTCGTGATATTAACAACACTTTATTTATTGTTAGTTTAACCTCTTTAAAGATATGTTTTTTTTTCGTTCCATATCTTCCACGGGTTCCCGCCTTCTCGTATGTTATGAAACATTTTGAATATAATTTTAATATCAGTTTCGCTTCCATAGTGGCCGTCTGCGGTTGTTATCTGGTAAGCATACCCCCGCTTACATGTGGCATTTTTACCACATTGAAAGCATTTTTTACCATAGCCCGCATAGACTAAAACTAAATTAAAAACATCATCATTTAAGCCCGCTTTTGCTTCTTTCAAAATAGACATTTAATTCGTCGTCGTTTCGTATTCTGGGCTATCAGTTATAATATTATTAATTCGGGCTTGAATATATAATTCTAATGTGTCCAAATATACCAATAAGCGGGGGTCGTCTTCTGTGTCTATGGTTTCAATAATTTTATTAAATTTCTCGCTTATGGTCTGCTGTGGTATAGACGACTACCCCTCTATATAGAGTATTCTATATATAGTATCTATAAAAAATATATACATAAATTTAATTATCGCCTTCTTCATCCGTTAATGGGGGCTCTGGGCTCTTTACCTGTCTTAAATTAAGCGGTCTGTATTCTACGGGCGTATTTTCCTTTATAAAGGTTATAGTGTCCCCTCGTACAACACGGCGGGGTGGTGTGGGTTTAATATCTAAAGCCTCGCAAAATTCGCTGACTAATTCAAACAATTTATTATTAAAAGCCTTCGTTAATAATCCGTCTACCCCTTGTCTTTTAGCCTCCATTAAACATGCTCTATAACGACTTAATAATATTTCAATTTCATTCTCTGTCATTTCGTCTATGTTGTTCAAGTAATCTATTTTTTCGCACATATTGCTCATCTGGCTCTTTTTACTCTTTGCGCATTCTTTACACACATTACAGCCCTTTTTAAATTTGCTCTTGTGCTTGTCCCTCCCGCACTTTAGACAACTCTTTAAAATAATACCTTCGATAATATCCGCCATATTATATATAAACTTTAATACACTTTTAATAAACTTATTAATATATGACGTCTGCCGTTTTGCCCCTTTGTTCGCGGTGTAAAAAGGATATAACGCGCCCCGTTTTGGGTGTTGGCGGTTTGCCCTTAAAGTCTTGTTTGAAATGTTATATTTACATGAAGGACATAAACAAAAGAAAACGCAAAGAATACAATAAAAAAGCGTATCAAAAAAGAAAAACAAAAGCAATCTTTGACACGTCAAAGATAGAAAGCAAAACCAAAGCAAACGAAGAAACCAAAGCAAACGAAGAAACCAAAGCAAACGAAGAAACTAAAGCAAACGAAGAAACAAAAGCAAACAACGGCGGGCGCTTATTGATAAAATCTTTTACTTCAAACAATAAAAAATATACTCTCGTAGATATTGAAAAAAATAAAACCTTAATGGCCTCTGATAGGCTCTTAATTATAGAAATCTATAATTTATATAAGGCAGTTAAGAGATTATACGATGAAGACAGCCCGCCCGCCCTTGCTTCGCCCGCGTTGGCTTTGCTACGTGATTATTTAGAAGAAGCAACAAACGCACACGAAAACGGCGCCCCGTGGGCTATGAATAACCATAAAGAAATTAAAGCACATATGAAAGAGATTGAAGAATTTTTACTCGTATAAGTTGATTTTATTTAAATTAACTTATATATAATGATTGCTCTTGTTGTTCTTGTCGTCTTGTGTTATGTGTTGGCGGTTTCTTTAAATATTTGGGGTAAATAAGCCCCCCGGTTCTATCTCGTCTAAATATGGCGGGTCTGGTTCGCCCTCTATAATGGCCTGTTTGCCCTCTGGCTGGCCTTCCTCCTCTTCGCCTTCGCCTTCGCCTTCGCCTTCGCCTTCGTCTTGTTCTTCTTCATCTGCCTCTTCGCTTTCTTCTTCTTCTTCGCTGTACTGGTTGGAGATAGGGGACGCCTGTTGTTTTTCTTTCATTTTTTGATTTGATAGCGCCTTATATTTACTTTTTAGTTCTCTGTTATTTTCCCGTAATTGGCTTATGGTTTGCTGTGCCTGTTTTAATTCTCCCGTTGTTCGCCTGTGTTCCTTTTGTTCCGCGGTTAAAAGGGCTTTCGCCGTTCTTAAATCCTTTATTTGTTGCTTGTTTGCTTCATATCCCTCTGTAAGTTGTTTGTAGTAATCCGCCCTTAATAGTTCCATTCTTTCGCCGTTTTCGCCGTGTATGGTAAATATCGGCTCATTTTTCCCTTTATATTTTTCATAACAATTAAAGCCATTTTCAACGATATCACACCTGTATTTACCCCTTACGCGATAAATGAATTTTTTAAACTCCGTTATAATTGAATTTAATTTCGCTTTCGTTTTTGGTTTGGTGTCTGCGTCCTCGGGTTCGTGCGCTCTTAATATGACTTTGAATATAAAGCCGTCTTCTGTTGCGTCGTCGTCTTCGTCGTCGTGTATGCCGATTAAACACCTGAAACATTTTTCTTTAACGTCGTCTGTGAAATCATGCCTTTCTAAATGTTTTTTTATCAACATTCTCACGAATGCCCGCCCTTCTTTGCTACTTACTGCTTTTTTGCCTTGGTTGCTCATTTTTTGCCTTATGTTGTTGAAATCACCTTGTCTATATAAAAAAGCAAAACCCCCCGCAGATAGCGGTAGAAGCCCTAATCTCATATATATGAGATAGTATATTAAATTATGCTCTGTACTAATTGGGCGGTTATGCCGTTATTGCCGTATTTATAGAGGTTGTTAAGTCCGCGCCGTGTAGCCTTATTATGCTATTTTTAACCGCTGATATATCGCACTCTGTAAAAATGCGGGCTAGTGTGTCTAATTCGTTTAATGTTAGTTTGTCCATATTTTCGCTGAATGCTTTCTTTATGTTTGATATTTTAGCCCGCTTGACTGGCTTATATTTGGCGTTTAATATGGTACGTCGTTTTCTCTCTTGTACGCGATTATAAACACTTTCTTTTTTATAATATCGTATGTCGCCGTTTGCTAACTGCTTTTTAATATATGTTATACTATGCGACGCGTTGCCCTTTCTCTCTGTGTGCGCGGTTGGCCTTTCAATTAAACCCGTTTTAGATACTCCCGCGGGACGGCCTACCCTTTGCTTTAGTTGTGGTTGCTCTGTCATTGTCTATATTATACGGAGTATATAAATTTTAGATGAAAATTAATTAATTATATATTTATATTCTTTTTTATTTATAAGGGTTATGGGATTGAAATTTCATTTAAGGAGTTAAGGCGGTTAAAATATAGAGAGCGAATTGATTATTTAATTTTTGCCGATTTTATTTTATCTGAGATATAAAGTATCTCAAATATTTGAGATTAGCAAAAAAAAAATGAGCGGGTATGGGACTGACCGAGGGGTATACATTACCGAAGATAAAAACCCTAACGCAAAATTAAATACCGACGCGGGCGGGTATCGCGTTTTTTTTCGTGAAATGAAGGCGTCGCCATTATATGCCGTAAAGGTAAATACAGCCGATTTATTGGACTTCATAAAGGAGAACCCGCACGCTATGGAAAGTTTAGGAACCGCTCTATTTTTGAAACCATACGCAGACATTGACAAAGCGTATGATACGGAGGAAGCCCGAGCCTTAAATGAAGTATCTGACTATACGCAAGCGCGCGAGGCTTTTGAAGAACTATTTAACGGGGATATGATAGCCTTGAGCGGGTGCGGATATTCAAGCAAGAAAGAGAAATACGTTAATTCGTTTCATTTCGTGGGTAATAGTGGCGAACTATACGGCGACCCGTTAGAAATTAAAGAAATCATTAAAGACGAATTGCCCGATTATAAAGGGTTGGGTTATGATTTGGCCGTTTATCATAAAAGCGGAACCCCGAGCGGAATGCGCGCGCCTTATGCGGTTAAGAAAGGAGAAAACCGACGGCTGGAACTCGTGGAAGGAATTGAGGGCGGGCGCCTTATAACGAAGGACATAAGCGAGGTTTCAAATGATTTATATGAATGTCTTTTAATAACCACGGCCGAACATAACGAGATAAACAACACACGACCCGCGGAGGCAAAGAACGCGGACATTAATATTAATAAGTTATTTGAGGCTGTGCCTGTGTTAAAACACGAGGCGGGAGCGCACACAATAAAGGACATAAGCGAAGCGGAAACCGACGAGGGGACGCTAAAGACGTATAAGTTAAAAAGGCTAACGCCGACCTTGTGCCATTTGTGCGAGAGAATACACGAGGCCGATAACACATTATTTATATTACAATTTGCGAACGGGGCAAAATTGGCGGGGTGTTGGAAGCAAAAACAAGAGGCCGAAGTTAAAGGCGAAAGTGCCCGTTATATCACTTTAACGGCGGGAACTGCGACGTATGCGGAGAAAATCAAATTTTACATTAAAACCGCTAACGAGAACCGCCAAGCCATCCAACAACGGGAAGCGCAGGAACTCACCGAACAACTCAACATACTAGGCGCGGACATAATAAACACAAAAGAGGCGTTTTGTAGTAATATTAAAGAATTTATGAAAGAGCAGAGCAAGCCGACGCCGACGTATGACATAGTAGCAATTAAAAGCGGGTTGGGAACAGGCAAGACCACGGCAAACTCAAAGGCGATAACTGACCTTATTTTAAACTGCGGAGAGATAACCGAATTAATAAGGGGCGCCACTATTAAGAAAAACGCGGGCGAAATTGTGGAGAAACTAAAAAATAACCCTCTAGCCCGCGATATAATAGAAAAACATAAAGACAACCCCGCAGAGGCCGTATTACAATTAAAACAGACGCCCCGCTTTAAATCCATTGTAAGCAGTTATAGGCGGACACTAGCAAGCGACTATAAAAGCAAATATCCTTTAAATGTGGATTACAGAGACGAGCCGAAGGGAAAATTAAAAAAGAATAATTTGACCATTCAAGCCGATAGTTTTCACAGAATACCGATAAGCAGAGAACCGATAAATAAATTAGTTATTGACGAGGCCGACCAATTCGTTAAGCACTTAACGAGCGACACATTCAAGAAGTCGCGGAACAATAAGAACAACTGGGAGATAATAAAATATGTAATAGGCACGGCTAAACAGATAATATTAATGTCGGGAACATTAAAAGCCGATGATATTGAATTCTTTCAAAACATACGGCGGGACTGTGGCAGAGAGGCAAAAACGCTATTTATCAACAACGAACCGCCAGCCAAGACAAAGCGCAACATACACATTAAGGCGGGTAATATCAGCGAGGCTTGCGAAAAAATTATTAAACTAAGAAGCGAAGGTAAAAAGGTATTAGTACCCGCGAACATTGGAAAAAGACGGCTTAGAACGTTGGCTAAGATGTTAAAGAGGGATAAGCACAGAGTGCTATTAATAACGGGCGAAACAAACAAAACGGAAGAAGTACGGGAAGCAATGGCCGACGAATACAAGAAATGGGCGGGGTATGATATTGTTATTTACAGCCCCGCAATTACGGGAGGCTTAGATTATTCACATAAGGGGGTTTTTCATAATATTGTGGCCGTGGCGTGTAATAAGACAAACATGAGCGGGGATTTTTACCAGATGCTGGGTAGAATACGGCACCCGATAGACAGCAATATATACTTATTTTATACAAACTATAACACGGCGACCATTGAAAGCGAAACGCAGTATTTAAGGCAATTAAGCGCGAGCCTTAACGACAGGCAGAAGCGGGATGAAATGGCAACCTTGGCAAATTGGACATATGGGCAATACGGGGCGGTTAATGTAGTAGCAAACGATTACATAAAGTTATTAGCGAAAAACAAAGTAGAGCAGAACAAAGACGCCCGCGAATGGATACAGAATTTAATAAAGTATGTCATATTAGCCGACTACGAAATAAACGACTTAGACGAGCCAAACGGGGATGATTTGACAATTAAAGAGGCGATAATAACAGAGGCCGTAATTAAAAAAGAGGATGCGAAAGCCTTATTTAAAGCCCGAAGCATTACAGACGCGGAATATAACGAAATGAAGAAGAATAAAGAGGGCAAAGAATGGACACCAACGGAGGAAGCGGAATTTAAGAAGGCGAGAATTAAAAAAGAGATGTTGAAGCCCGACGCGGACGAGCCGAAAGACGCGTTATTTTATAAGATATTTGATGATGACAGATTAAGGGGTTATATATGGAATTACAGGCCATATAATAAGGAAGGGGGTACATTAAGCGAGGGGTTAAATTACATAAAACAAAGAGAACAGAACCGCGACGAGAAAAACCGATTAATAACAGACGAACAGGGCAACCCGACGGAGTGCGGGGTTATGGAATACGCATTTAACACAATAAACACAGAACGGCGCTATAATAAGCACATAAACCTTATACAAGTTATAAGCGGGTTGGGAATAAAGAACATATGGGACTTTAAAACAGAGATAAGCGCGGAGGATTTAAAAGAGACGATTAAACGGCAGGAATGGCTAGCAAAAGCCGACGAATTGGTTTTATACACGACAGACACGAAGAAACAGAAAAAGATAATAGATAATATGAACACAGCGACAAATAAAACATTTAGGCCAGTTTTAGATTTTGTTAATAGTGCTTTAAGGGAGGAATGGGGGGCTAGTTTTGTAGCGGTTAATAAGCACGCGAACCATTACACACTGAAACCAAATAAAACATTAGCCGTAATGTTTGAGAAAGAGGAAGAATTAAGGAAAATTAACGGGTGGCCTTATTTAGGCGAGTGAGTTTATTGAAGAGAGCGGGGGTTATCTTTTTTTTGAGGGGGCGACTTTTTTTTGAGGGTGCGACTTTTTTTTGAGGGGGCGACTTTTTTTTTCTTCTTGATTTTATGGGGGTATCTTTTTTTGGTGAGGTAATGAAGGAATTAAGGGTTAAATACGCTTAATATTCATTTGGGGGTATCTCGTCCGTTTTCTTATAAAGAGTAGGAAAAGATGCCCCCGAGGCCGAAGTCGTCAAAACATAAAAATTCTTCTTCGTATTGATTTTTTTCTAATTTGAGGGGGCGACTTTTTTTAGAGTAATGTAATGAAGGAAATAAGGGTTAAAACCTTCATTACAAGCACAGGGGGCGAAAACACCATTTTCTCTATAAAGAATAGGAAATCTCGCCCCCTTATAAGGAAAATGAAGGAAAAGGGATGAAAAAGGCCTTCGTATTGATTTGAAGGAAAACGAAGGAATAACGAGGGGAAAAGCAAAAAAAAAACGAACACAACGGATAACGGGGGCGGAATATTTAACCCCAAGGTACCCCCATGATAACCATATAATATCCCCTGCTTAACCTTTGCTTACTACTGCTTAACCTTTGCTTACTACTGCTTAACCTTTGCTTACTACTGCTTAACCTTTGCTTACTTCTTGTTTAACTTTTGCTTATCACTGCTTAACCTTTGCTTACTTCTTGTTTAACTTTTGCTTATCAATGCTTAACTTTTGCTTACCATACTATTTAAAAAAATATACATATAAGATATACGACCAGCGCAACAGATAAAGGCTTATAACTTCAAATGTTTGAAATCACCGCGAAATTTAAGAACGCAGACCCTTACGACAATTTACAATTCTACACCAGCGAAAAAATACATGAAGCGTCTTTTAACACATTAACCAAATTACACAGCAGACTAAAAGAGAAATACCCTCACAACAAGCACCAACCCGCCAGACTCACCACCTACGGGTTAATTTATATAAAAACAGCCCCTTTATCTGGCTTCAAACCGCTTCAAGATGTGGTATATAAATTTAACATTGAAACACATGAAGCAACCAAAAAGAACGGCGAGACCTTTATTATTCTCAAAATAGCGGGCGCCCCTGCTATAGTTGCGCGAAATGAAACAAAGATTAATTTATTTGATTAAGTTAATTTATTTATAAAACAACTTACATTTACATATAATATGTCAAAGTGTCCCGTATGCGATGCCGTCCTTAAATCTAAAAATGCTTTAGTAATACACACCGCCCGCACACACACCGCACATGATACATTAAAATTTTTGAAGGTTTTGAATGAGTATTTAAACGGCCTTATAACCGCGCAAACAACCCCACAGGAAACATTACAAAATATATCACAACTTCATAACTACTTAAACGCGACACACCCCGACACATACGCTCAATTAATCAAAATAAAGGACAATCTAAAGCAACTGCCGAGCACAGAAAAATATAAGGTAATGTATGACGAATATGAAAAAGTCTTATATGCTTACATGGACAACGTAAAGCCATATATTGACGAAATCATTACCGCCACCGCTACCACAAAATAAAACCATAATAAATATGATAGTCCAGACCGCAGAAACAGCCCCGACAACTAATTTTTTTTCGTTTGCCCTTTTACCGCGCCACCAATTTTTTTACTTTTTTGCTCCCGTCGCCCTTTTGCTCCCGTCGTCCCGCAGTCTCAGAGACAAAAGCAGACCAGATGGCCGACAGCCGAAGACTTATACCGCGGAATGCTCCCGAAACCAATGAAGACGTGGAACGGCGAATTAAGCGACGTAAGCGTATGACTGACGCGGACGAGATAAAAGCAGGAATTGAAAAAGCCGAAGGAGATATTAAAGCCTTCAACCATAAAATAGCCTCTTTAGAAAAACAAAAAACCAAAAAAGAACAAGAATTAACAGCGTTTAAAAAGGCTCTTAAAGATGCTACTGAATTGAATGAAGATATTAATATCTCTAAGGAATTGACCCAGCGACAGGAACATATTACCGCTCAGTTGAACCTCTTTAAAAAATGGATTGAGCAAGGGGGGCACAGAAAAATTGAAGGCTTCAAAAAGCCTCAATATAATAGAGTTAATTATTTGATTAATACTGGGGTAGACTTTAACGACGCCCTCGCCCGTGTCGTCTCAGAAATTAACAAGTCCAACGCGTCCGCTTTAATGGAAGTATCCGCCTCGTCTGCCGTATAATCTGTGCTTTAAGCACATTGTTATTATTAATTTACAAACGAAAAAAACCAAAAAAAAAAAAAGGGGGGGCAACCCCGCCACACTTTCAAAGAGATTTTATTTATTTCGCTTTTAATACTTTGTTCTTGAGCCTCGCGCTTTTTCGTATTGGCTGGCTTACCCCGTTATCATCAACCAACTTATAACCCGCGGGCTCGTTTGCCGTTGTCTCCGCGACGCTCTTTTTTGTCTCTGTTGTCTCTGTTGCCTCTTTCGTCTCTGTCTTTCCTTCCTTTTTTGCTTTGATAAATTCATTTACGATAATAGCACCTATACCGCTAATTTGCCTCAGTTTCGTATTCGTTATCTTGCCCCCGTAGTCGTTGTAAATTTTATTAAGTAATTCATTTTTCTCTGCTCTGCTCGCTTTCTTCCCTAAGGGCTTATATTTGCAGTCGTTGCCGTCGTCCTCTACGTCTTCACTTTCTGCCCCTTTGATATTTAAACATAAATCTATTTTTCGTCGTAGTTCCTCTAGTTCGGTTTTAAGGCCTTCTTCCATCATCTCCCGCGGATCAGCAACATTTACCCATGAATACGAGAAACTCGTTAAAAGGTCGCCGTGTCCTAATACATTAGACACCCACGTATTATAGTTTGTTGTTCTCGGGTCTGCGAAATTCGTATATGAAAGGCTCGCGTATAATTTTCTTAACATACTGCTTCTCTGTGTGTAATCAGCAAGCCATGGAAAAACTTTTATTATTCGTTTGTTTAGTTCGTTGTTTTTGTCTTTCGCGAGTTGTCCGTCGTCGTTGATTATAACTGCCCCCTTTTTCTTAAAGTGGTTTCTTATTGCTTCAATTTTCTCCATTGTAAATTCAGGAGTAAATAGAATTACAGGCCTCTCTGTCCAGTTCTTTTTTTGCCCCTCTCGTTTCTTTGCTAAGTTGTTTATCCTTAGCCAACTCGGCTTATCGGGTATTAATTCATATGTATTTTTCGCAAATATCTCAACTGGACGGGCTCCCGTTGCTAACATTAAAGCAAGCAGTTTTAAATAAGGGTCATTGCTTAAAATCATTTCATTCATTTTTGCCATTACCTCCCGCACATCAATCTGTATTTTTTGCTCGTTTTTTGCTTTGACATCCTTTTTATACCCCTCAACAATTTTTATTCGTTCATCGTCATTGATATTGAAATATTTATCTAATTTAGACATCTCATATACTTTTTTTGTTTGATTTGGTTTTATTGCCCTTGTTCTTACCTCGCTCAGTCTTTGCCGTCTTGAAGTCGTGTTTGGGTAAATAATAGCATATTTCGCGTAAATAATTTGCATCGCTTTTAATGCTTCGTCTTCTGTTGTTGTTTTACTAAATAATAACAATATAGCATTATGAAAGGCTTTAGACGGCTTCGCATCACTCGTGAAAAAGTTTGATACGACATCGTATATTTTTTGCTCTGTGTCTGCTACATTCAACTGCTTGATAAATTTTTTATCGTTCTCGTTCCACATTCTGCTTTATGGTTGCTTTGGTTTGCTTTGGTTATTGCCCCCGCCACTCACTTCGTTCGTGTCTGCCCCCCGTGTATATTGGACAGGTCTATATTTTTTCTTAATGTAAAAAAATAAATATTTAATGATACTTTCCCCTTTTTGTGGGGTCTTGTGTTCTGATCATTTATGTAGAATAGACAGGTCTATATGGTATATCATAAAACAAGCCTTAGAAACATAAAAAAACGACATACGACATATCAAAAACAGACATTCAAATATATCAAAACATACAAAGACGTAAAACAAAATACGAAAAAATGAATACTAAGCCCCCTTTCGTCATTTTGACGACAAAAAACATATAAATGAAGTTTATATATATTTTATGATAGTAAAATATGTTTTTTGTCGTCAAAATGACGAAAGGGTGCTTAGTATTCATTTTTTCGTATTTTGTTTTACGTCTTTGTATGTTTTGATATATTTGAATGTCTGTTTTTGATATGTCGTATGTCGTTTTTTTATGTTTCTAAGGCTTGTTTTATGATATACCATATAGACATGTCTATTCTACATAAATATATATATATATATATATATATATATATATATATATATATAACATTGAAGTTCCACTAACGACTTTTAATCATAGTACTATATACTACGTCACAGTGACTAGTAATCACCGAAGAACTGCAGTGAACGCATGCTTTTCGGCGGGTTAGAGCTGAAAAGGAAGCGGATGATGCATATATTAATAAGTCACTAATACTAGTAGGCCCGCCGAACATCGGCAAAAGCTCAGTGCCAAGTTGATGATATTAATATTAATAAGAGTGAAAAAAGATTATATTAGAAAATAGCAGACTACAGGGAGAAGTGTGCCTGGGAGGACAAATAAAGAAAAAGGAAACTTGAAGCAGAGCGGGACTCAAAACAGGTATAATTAATATATATTGTACCTAACGTAGAGGGACTCCCGCGTGATCTCAAAACCAAGGATAACCGACAGACCGGAACATAGAGTAATCCCAATTATATACCAGGTGGGCGGGCCGCCACAGCGTTTTATATACTGTTTCTCAGCTCGGTTGAGCCTGGTTGAATGATGGTCACAGCCCATGGTGCCTTCTACCATTGATTATATTCACTAGAGTAATGTCATGATACTATGACTAATAGCAATATTGAACGTATAATATCATTTATAATAATGTTTATAGCTACTATCTGTCGTATAAAAAGTTTATTGAAAGCGCTTCAGCCTGTGCGGCAGATCAAAGGAAGCCCCCGTCGGAGTTGCTCCTCGGCGACATGCCTTCGTCTTCGTCCAGGAAGATCTCAGATTGCGGCGTATAGGTCAGAGCCTCGGCGATGTCGATGCTGCCCCCGGTGTCGTGGGGCAGCTGCCCGCCCACGCGCATGAAGAGGGCAGGCCTCCCGTCCTCCCCCAACATCACCTCGCCGTCTGCCATGTGCTCGGCAGCAGCGTCTGTCCTCGCTTTGTGTTTGCCCGGGCTGTCTAGATCGTCGACATTTTCCCCGCTGAGGGCCTTGGCCCACTCCTGGTCCTCTAGCGTGATGGGTCCGGGCGCTTTCGCCGCCGCCGCCGCCACCATCGCCGATAGCCTTCTCTTTCCCTCCGCCTCCTGCTCGCTAAGCGGGGCCAGCT
>WBZZ01002306.1:70000-77500 GCA_019918135.1 Paulinella micropora | reverse complement strand
CACATCCACATCCACATCCACATCCATATCCATATCCATATCCATATCCATATCCATATCTATCCATATCTATCCATATCCATATCCATATCCATATCCATATCCATATCCATATCCATATCCATATCCATATCCATATCCGTATCCATATCCACACCCATATTCGTATCCATATCTATATCCATATCCATATCCATATCCATATCCATATCCATATCCATATCCATATCCATATCCACATCCATATCATATCACTATCCATATCCATATCCATATCCATATCATATGCATATGCATATCCATATCCATGTCCATATCCATATCCATATCATATCCATATCCATATCCATATCCATATCTATGTAGCTGACCGAAGCTGGAGGCCACACTCGAGCCGGGTAGTTTAAAGTGTTCGTAGTCTCCGCCGTAGATGTCTGAGACTAGCATGTCGATGTTCTCCGAGTTGCCTCGCTCCGCCTATTCAACAATCAACAGCCACGCAATCGCCCAACTGCGGCCTCAGCTTTCTCGCCCTTTAGTAGTGATAGCCCTATAGTAGTGATATAACGATGCTGATGGTATCGTTGGCAAGCTCAGGGTAAGAGCTTTCACACGACACGCTCATCATCGCCGTATCATCGCTCTTGGGATAGCAAGACATCCAAAGTTGACTGGTGTTGCCATGGTGAACGTCGTCTAAGGGGCAATATCGCCCCGATTCCTTCTCAGTAACTTTCACGAGGCGATACCAGATTAAAATCAATGCTTAAATTTATGTTTATGTTTACGTTTATGTTTATATTTATGTCTATGATTTTTGTGATCAAACTGTCAAACTGAGAGATCACAAGTATTAGTCTTACTACCTAAAATCATTGTGCTTGCTCGGCCGAACTTGCAAACTGAGAGATGACAAATCTTAGTCTTGTTACCAAGCGCAGTACGATTAACATGATTGTGATGTTGTGGTGGGCGTGCGGCATGTTGTTGTGCTGGTACCAGGCGCAGTGCGGTGTTGAAGGTGTGGTGTGGTGGGCGTGCGGCATCTTGTGTTGTGCTGGTACCAGGCGCAGTGCGGTGTCGAAGGTGTAGTGTGGTGGGCGTGCGGCATGTTGTGTTGTGCTGGTACCAGGCGCAGAGCGGTGTTGAAGGTGTCCGCACCACTCAGACACGTCACCAAGCCCAAAAACGTACCACCCCCCAGACTAATGATAACAATCATAGTGATATTAGTAATAATAATAATGATGCTAATAATAATAATAACAATAATAATAATAATAATAATAATAATAATAATAATAATATGTATGTATCGTCTGCCAATTGCTGAGCCAAAAGGCCATGTGCATCCAGTCCTCCATTCCATAAGGAAAGTCTCCACACCAATCGGTGGAATAAAGGAAGTGACGGCATAGAACATTACTCTAGGAGCTTTATACCAATCAGCCCATGGAAAGGGACCGATGGCCTATGCACTCCCTAAATAATAATAATAATAATAATAATAATAATAATAATAATAATAATAATAATAATAATAATAATAGTGCTTCTCTGTCAATGGCTGATGCATTTCTGCACATGCGCCTCCATCGTCTCACCCGTGAGGGGAGTACGAAGAATTGACGATAAGCTCTAATGACACCCCCGCAAGGGCAGTTCCAACACTTCCAGACGGGCCGGTATGTTCAATGAAAATACTGGTCCAGAAATAGACCGGTATGTTCAATGAAAATACTGGTGGCACCGACGGGAATCGAACTGGCGACAGGGCCCAGATGGTAGAACTTGACCAAATAATAATAATAATAATAATAATAATAATAATAATAATAATAATAATAATAATAATAGTATTGCATTGATCTGTCATGGCCGAGCCCAAGGGCCATGCACCTCCATCCCTCGACCCAACAGTCACAACAGTGAATGTTGGGGAGGGAAGAGTGACTCTGACCATCCCTGAATAGCTACCCGCTCGGCGTGTCGGATACCTTGCAGGGAATCAACTGCAAATGATTGATGTTCCCTATGAGAGAGTTCCAAAAGACTGGGTATGAGTCGAATGGAGGTACTCAAGGGGTGTAGCAGACATTTCATGCGGTCTGCCAGCGCATGAGGACGTTTTGTGGTAAGTGTCTGGGACGCCTTGAAACCCGTCACCACCCCTAGATCGCGGAATTTATATACCCCTTTGACCCCACGTGGTGTATGTCTTATAAAAACAACACAACGACATAGCCTCGGAACCAACACAACGACATAGCCTCGGGAACCAGTGGGAAGAGGCCCAACCATCTCCTCTTCCCGTGGGGTGCCATACTGTGCACCCCTCCATAATAATAATAATAATAATAATAATAATAATAATAATAATAATAATAGTGCTTCTCTGTCAATGGCTGATGCAAATCTGCACATGCGCCTCCATCGTCTCACCCGTGAGGGGAGTACGAAGAATTGACGATAGGCTCTAATGACACCCCCGCAAGGGCAGTTCCAACACTTCCAGACGGACCGGTATGTTCAATGAAAATACTGGTGGCACCGACTGGAATCGAACTGGCGACAGGGCCCAGATGGTAGAACTTGACCACTGGGCTATCACGGTGTCCAAATAATAATGATAATAATAATAATAATAATAATAATAGTAGTAGTAGTAGCAGTAGTAGTAGCAGTAGTAGTAGTAGTAGTAGTAGTAGTAGTAGTAGTAGTAGTAGTAGTAGTAGTAGTAGTAGTAGTAATAATTAAAAGTAATAATAATAATAATAACAATAGTAACAATAGTAACAACACTACTACTACTACTGCTCTTACTACTACTACTGCTGCTGCTGCTGCTACTACTACTACTACTACTACTACTACTACTACTACTACTACTATTACTACTACCACTACTACCACTACTACAAAACTACTACTACTACTACTACTACTACTACTACTACTACTACTACTACTACTACTACTACTACCACTACCACTACGACTACGACTACGACTCATCGTCATCATCATCATCATCATCATCATCATCATCATCATCATCATCATCCTCATCTACCTGGTGCCTCCCACTCGCTCGTAGGTGTGCTCTCCCGTCACCTTGAGGATGGACACACCGCTGCCGATGTTGACCAGCAGGTAGGGATAGATCTAGACAAGTCAGTTAACAATTGAGTACGTCAGGCAGTCAGTCAGTCAGGCAGGCAGTCAGTCAGGCAGTCAGGCAGGCAGTCAGGCAGGCAGTCAGGCAGGCAGTCAGTCAGGCAGTCAGTCAGGCAGTCAGTCAGTCAGGCAGTCAGTCAGTCAGGCAGTCAGTCAGTCAGGCAGTCAGTCAGTCAGGCAGTCAGTCAGTCAGGCAGTCAGTCAGGCGTCAGTCAGTCAGTCAGTCAGTCAGGCAGGCAGTCAGTCAGTCAGTCAGTCAGTCAGGCAGTCAGTCAGGCAGGCAGGCAGTCAGTTCGGAAAGAAGGGGAGTACCTCGCTGCTGCGGGGCATGCGCACCTTTTGCAAGTGAGCACCACCCTGCCATAGGTAGGTAGGTAGGTAGGTAGGTAGGTAGGTAGGTAGGTAGATAGATAGATAGATAGATAGATAGATAGATAGATAGATAGATAGATAGATAGATAGATACCTTGTGCAGGCGGGGAAAGAGTGGGGACTTGCCCTGCGCGTCCTAGATGTAGATAGACAGATATGTTTGGTCTGTAGTTAGATAGACAGATAGATATGTTTGGTCTATCAGCGCTGCATATCCAAAGACATAGGCATAGATGGATAGATAGATAGATAGATAGATAGATAGATAGATAGATAGATAGAGTCAGTGAGTCACCTCCCAGAAGTAGCACTCTCCCGGGAAGTTGGGCAGTAGGAAGTTGAGGCCCTTCACCAGGCAGTCTAGCTCGTCAAACTTGGCCAGGTCGAAGGAGATGTTGCAGCCTGCCGCGTCCGGCCGCTTCTCGCGTGTGCGGCACATTTCTTCCAGCCGCGCCGCGCGACCTCCAGTCAGTCCAAATCGGTTACCTAGATAGGTATGTTTGATCTATTTACATCAGCGCTGCAGATCCGAGGACAGAAGCATTCCACCCACAGATGGATGGATGGACGGATAGATAAATAGATAGATAGATAGATAGATAGATAGATAGATAGATAGATAGATAGATAGATATGTTACCGGTGGGTCGCGAGTGTGAGCTGAGTGTGAGGCTGGAGTTGTGCAGCAGGTCGGCGAATTCGCGCAGGTGCGCAGACGGCAGCTTCAGGAAATGGAAGGTGCCGCCGAGCTCAGCACACTCGTATTGTAACCTAAAATTGGTAAGTAAGTAAGTAGGCAAGTAAGTAAGTAACAAGTAAGTAAGTAAGTAAGTAAGTAAGGAAGTAAGGAAGTAAGTAAGTAAGTAAGTTAGCTAGTTCGCTTGAGGAAGTGGAAGGTGCCTCCCAGCTCCGCGCACTTGTACTGCCTAGCATTACTTAGTTAGACAGTAAGTAAAAAGTTTAGTTACTTTGTTAGTTACTTAGTCAGTTTTAGTTAGTTAGTTAGTTAGTTAGTGATGTGTGTGTAGTGTGTGTTGTTACAATCGCAGGTCCTGTTTGCAGTTTAGCGAGGAGAGGACAGGCCCAGCGACTTAGTTAGTTAGTTAGTTAGTTAGTTAGTTATTTAGTTATATACGCGTGTGTTGTGTGTTGTGTCTTGTTGTGACCGCAGGTCCTGCTCGCAGTTCGACACGTTGGAGAGGGAGGTGAGGAAAAGGCTCATCTTGTGGTGGAACGCGCCGAACTTGAGCTGCGAACGAGCCTGCAGAGGAGAAGAGGGGACGGTAGGGTAGGGGCAGGGTAGGGGTAGGGGCAGGGTAGGGCAGGGGTAGGGTAGGGTAGGGTAGGGTAGGGTAGGGGCAGGGTAGCTAGGGTAGCGTAGGGTAGGGGTAGGTAGGGTAGGGGTAGGGTAGCTAGGGTAGCGCAGGGTAGGGGTACGGTAGGGTAGGGTAGGGTAGGGTAGCTAGGGTAGGGTAGGGTAGGAGGGTAGGGGTAGAGTAGGGGTAGGGGTAGGGTAGAGTAGCGTAGGTAGGTAACAGGCCCATCTTGTGGTGAAAGGCGCCGAACATGAGCTGAGTGCGAGCCTGGGGCAACAGATGGGACAGAAAGAAAGCAGTGGGACAGATGGGACAGAGAGGCAGTAGTGAGGCATCAGATGGGACAGAAAGGCAGTAGTGAGGCAACAGATGGGACAGAAACGCAGTAGTGGGGCAACAGATGGACAGAAAGGCAGTAGTGGGGCAACAGATGGGACAGAAAGGCAGTAGTGGGGCAACATGGCGGGTGGCACCTGTGGCACGGAGTTTGAGCTGTGCAGACAGACAAATAGATAGATAGATAGATAGATAGATAGATAGATAGATAGATAGATAGGTTGGTGGCACCTGTGGCACAGAATTGGAGCGTGTGGCGCGCATGCGTGGCGGAGACGGCGGGTGGTGGTCCGCGTTGGTGTGCCGACGAGCAAGCAGGTCCTGAACCACCACACATCGCAGACATAGCATACAGAGCATACATACATACATACATACACACATAAATACATACATACATACATACATACATACATACATACATACATACATACATGCATACATAGATACATAGATACATAAATACATAAATACATAAAATACATAAAATACATACATACATACATACATACATACATACATACATACATACATACATACATACATGCATACATGGATACATACATACATACATACATACATACATACATACATACCTTGGAAGGGGAAGGGGTAGAGATGGACTGCGAACGCCCTAATAATAACATGCACGACATACATATACATACATACAACGCCATCGAGCAAAACGCAGTACAAACAGCACCGGCGGCTGGCTTAAACACACACAGCGTAACATGCAAGCAGAACAGTAGAATCACATACACACAAGACGCATGACATACACACAGCGTCACTTGCCTGCCGCGTGCGGGGCGGGGAAATGACACTGCATAGATTGACAGATACATAGAGATAGATAGATAGATAGATAGATAGATAGATAGATAGATAGATAGATAGATAGATAGATGAATGGATGACCCGGAGTGTGCGGGTCGGGGAAATTGCACTGGATAGATAGATAGATAGATAGATAGATAGATAGATAGATAGATAGATAGAGATAGATAGACAACCTGTCGCGTGGGGGTCGAGAAAATTTCACTGGATAGATTGACAGATAGATAGATAGATAGATAGATAGATAGATAGATAGATAGGTAGTTAGGTAGGTATAGGTAGATAGATAGATAGATAGATAGATAGATAGATACCATAGATAGATATCATAGATAGATATCATAGATAGATATCATAGATAGATATCATAGATAGATGAGATAGATAGATATCACAGATAGATGAGATAGATAGATGAGATAGATAGATGAGATAGATAGATGAGATAGATAGATAGATAGATAGATAGATAGATAGATAGATAGATGGATAGGTAGGTAGGTATAGGTAGATAGATAGATAGATAGATAGATAGATAGATAGATAGATAGATGACCTGCGGCGTGTGGGTCAAGGAGATTACATGACATAGACTTTTCAAGACGGGGGAGACAGACAGACAGACAGATAGATAGATAGATAGATAGATAGATAGATAGATAGATAGATAGATATAGATAGATAGATATATAGATAGATAGATAGATAGATAGATCTATGATATCTATCTATCTATCTATCTATCTTAGATAGATAGATTGATAGATAGATAGGTAGGTAGTTCGGTAGACGACCTGCTGCGTGTGGGTGGTCTGGGAAGTTGTACTGCGGCGGCTGCTTCTCCAGACGCGGCGTGTGCTCCCCGTTCTCGTTCTCGTTCTCGTTCTCGTGACACGACAGAGGGTACACCTACGCATACATATGTATGTATGTATGTATGTATGTATGTATGTATGTATGTATGTACGTACGCATGTACGTAAGTATGTATGTATGTATGTATGTATGTATGTATGTATGTATGTATGTATATATGTATATATGTATGTATGTATATATATATATATACATATACATATATATATATATACATATACATATATATATATAATTATATATATATATATAATATGTATGTATGTATGTATGTATGTATGTATGTATGTATGTACGCTGTCTGAGTTGTTGGAGGCGAAGGAGGTTTGCGAGTTGTTGGAGAAGGAGCTGCGACGGGAAAGAGACTCTGACCACACAACACACACACACACACAGCCAGCGCACATAGATAGATAAATAGATAGGTAGATGGATAGATAGATAGATAGATAGATAGATAGAGAGAGAGAGATAGAGAGAGAGAGAGAGAGTCTCTATGCACACAATGGATAGATAGATAGATAGATAGATAGATAGATATAGATAGACAGATAGATAGACAGATAGATAGACAGATAGA
>WBZZ01002306.1:42500-57500 GCA_019918135.1 Paulinella micropora | reverse complement strand
CTCTATATATATATATATAGATATCCTCTCATGTGTGTGTGTGTGTGTGTATGTGTGTGCGTGTCCATATGTGTGTGTATGTGTCTAGAAGATAACTCTAACTGCCTTTCTTATTCTCCTATGTGTAGGTCCGTGGTCGTTCCAGATACCGCACATTTGCATCCCCATCATGCTCTACCTCTCTCCTTCGGTTGGCTCCACACTCCATCGCATCCCCTCCGGACTTGGCTTAGCTAGCAATTCTGATCAGCAAGCCGTCTCATGACCTTTTTTGCCACACAACCGCAACGCCCCCCCCCCCCCCCCCCTCCCTCTCTCTCTCTTATCTATCCATCTATCTCTATCTCACCTCTTTTGTTTTGTTTTGTTTTGTTTCTGCTGTTCGAAACTGCCACCCCTTTATTTGTTTTGCTTCAAACACATGGCAGGTTACTGTACAACCTCTCTCTCTCTCTCTCTCTCTCTCTCTCTCTCTCTCTCTCTCTCTCTCTCTCTCTCTCTCTCTCCCTCTCTCCCTCCCTCTCCCTCTCTCTCTCTCTCTCTTCTCTCTCTTCTCTCTCTCTCTCTCTCTCTCTCTCTCTTCATTCTCTTCTCTCTCTTTTCTCTCTCTCTCTCTCTCTCTCTCTCTCTCTCTCTCTCTCTCTCTCTCTCTCTCAGGCGCTCTCTCACTGCTTCCATTTTGTTAATATACATGTTTAAATATACCAAGATATTATTATCAGACTGAGTACTTTAACGACCGGCAAAAGTCATTACCGTTGACAATTCTGATTTCATTCCTTTTCGATGGGCCCGTTAGATTCTCGTCGTTTCGATTAACTTACTCTAACTGGTTTTCGATTCCGTTCAGAAATGATTACAAACAATCACTTTAAAATTCCTGTCGGCGTGAATTTCCAATTTGATTTTCCCATATCACTGCCCTTTCCAAGTTGTCCTTTTCCATGACCGGCACAGTCATAACCGTCCAGTCATAACTGTGAACTTTTTTATTTGAAAGTCACGGTTGTTGACAAGGATGCGACTCAGCCTGGTGAAATGCCTGGGCCGCTGAGGGAATCATTCAACAGTTTTGGCCAAAACCAATCCGGCGGCTCCGAACCTCATCACCATGATACAAGCCTTGCCCAATACCCAGCCCTTGCCCTTGAAGTTTTCCATTATACAGCCCTCAGCCTAGTACTAATCTAACCTTATGCCAAGGGCCCGGGGTGAGCACGGTCACTCGTGGTCCCGGGCGGTAAACCCTGTAATTAAATACCTATTTGACTTCTGAAAATTTAGCACTACTTCAAGAGTCAAGGCTGAGTGACACATCACCGTGGCTCGGACTTAGTCATTGAAATCATAAATTTCTGGCAACCAACTTTCGAGTCCGACTCGGACGCGCCGGCTCACGGGGCAACGGAGGCTGTGACTCGGACCGGCCTCAAGTTTGTATTACTACTACTAACAGCCCCAGAGTCGGAATACGTATATCCTGAATTCTAGTCACGGCGCGGGGGTCATATTTCTAGTACTACTACGGACACCGGCCGGATCATATTAATAATACTTATTGACAATCAACTACCCGGGCCGGCCTTGCTTCAGGCAACTACCCTTTTGTCCGAGGCTTCAACCTTTTTCCGAGCGTTGTGACTCTTCTCGGTAGAAAGACATTCTCGTGTTGATAGTATTGTATTAATTTTTCAGTATACACCGTCCTTGGTGTGCCAAGTCGGTTGAATCATGAGTCAACGGTAACATTTTGCCAAGGTTGTACTATGATTGATTGTGCGAACATATATAACTAGCGGCAACCAGTTCTGTAAATAGGCGGCTTCTACTGACGACAAGGTCTGAAATGACCGTGGCATTTCTTGGCCCCTTCAACTTATGATGTTGAAATATATTAATAATATAGAACATGGTCAGTGAAATGGCCTTCTAGTATTTGCCCTCCAAATTCCGAGGCTCTGCCACTGTGGTCACTATTACAGCTTGAACGGTACGCGGCCCAGAATCATCTGTTGAGTCGGACTGCGCTACACTGCACGCACCTCGGTCAATGTGCGACCGTTAGTGATATTAAATAACAATGTGCGACCGCAGAAAATCAAGCTCGAATCGATCCAAAGTTGAAACGTTGCCCAGCCTTCAAACAGTGTCATGTGCAGTGTTGGACACTTGCCGGCCTATCGCGGTTTGCGCGCCGGCCCTGCGGAAATACTTGTAGGCTACTAGGCAGGTGCAGGGGCAGAGGCGGCGCTGGAGAAAGCGCTGAGTAGGGGCAATCTTATCAGCAGTAAAAATGTCTGCCGTTACGTTCGCGGTGGGCTGGACTAATATTTGCGGCGGGATTATGAAGGTGTGTGGGCCCTTCAGATCAGTTAGCTTGTGGTACAGAGAGGCCGGGCGCGATAAAGCCTTGTGGCGACAGGATCATTGAGCTGTGGGCAGCGTGGCAAGTGGCTTATCGACTGGTGGGATGATCCAGAAGGTATCTAGATGGTCAGTTTAGTTAGCTTGCTGTGGCGCAGAATGGTCGCGCGCGGTGAGCAGTGTGGCGATTGGCTGATTGAGCTGCCCCGCCACCAGACGCCGGTCAGCTGCCGCGCAGGCTGCCTGCAGCGCAGCCTGAGACACATATGCACACACACACACACACACACACACAGAGACACACACAGACACACACACAGACACATACACGCACACATAAGGAACACTTCTCAGAATTAGCAAACAATGTTGACCATTGTTTCCGTAGAAATTTACGTATGTATGCATGTATGTATGTATGTATGTATGTATGTATGTATGTGTGTGTGTGTATGTGTGTGTGTGTGTATGTATGTATGTATGTATGTATGTATGTATGTAAGCTCACGTATGTATGTATGTATGTATGTATGTATGTATGTATGTATGTATGAATGAATGAATGTATATATGTGTGTATGTATCTTATAGATGTATGTATGTAGTCTACCAGCGGTGCAGTAGAAAACAGACTGGCAGGATAGCAGAAGCTGCCTGCGCACAGCACATACACACACTTTGTTCACACTACATACACTTTGTTCACACTACATACAGACACTTTGTTCAAGCTTTGACGTAAATTCCGTAAAATTTGGCGTAAAATTTGAAATGATCAAACAAACAAACAAACAAACAAACAAACAGAGAAACAAAACCACACACACAAAAAAAAAAGAAAAAAAAAGCAGAGAAAGAGAAAGAGAGAGAGAGAGAGAGAGAGAGAGAAAGAGAGAGAGATAGATAGAGAGAGAGACAGAGAGATAAAGAGAAAGAGAGAGAGAGAGAGAGAGACAAACACAGAGAGAGAGAGAGAGATAGATAGATAGATAGATAGAGAAAGAGAGAGAGAGAGAGAGAGAGAGAGAAAGAAAGAAAGAAAGAGAGAGAGAGAGAGAGAGAGAGAGAGAGAGAGAGAGAAGACGAGAGTGCCGACCCCACTTGGGATGAAGCAAGATGCTGCATTGTCCAACTTGTTGCATCTTGTAGCGCAGCAAACGTTGCATACCATCCACCTGCCCACAAGAACAACATAATTAAGTAAATAATAATAATAACAATAATAGTCATATAATAATAATAATAATAATAATAATAATAATAATAATAATAATAATAATAATGATAATGATAATAATAATAATAATAATAATAATAATAATAATAATATAATAATAATAATAATAATAATAACAATAACAATAATGATGTATCTCCTGCCAATTGCTGAGCCAAAAGGCCATGTGCATCCAGTCCTCCATTCCATAAGGAAAGTCTCCACACCAATCGGTGGAATAAAGGAAGTGACGGCATAGAACATTACTCTAGGAGCTTTATACCAATCAGCCCATTGAAAAGGACCAATGGCCTATGTACTCCCTAACAATAACAATAATAATAATAATAATAATAATGATAATAATAATAATAATAATAATAATAATAATAATAATAATAATAATAATAATAGTGCTTCTCTGTCAATGGCTGATGCATTTCTGCACATGCGCCTCCATCGTCTCACCCGTGAGGGGAGTACGAAAAATTGACGATAAGCTCTAATGACACCCCCGCAAGGGCAGTTCCAACACTTCCAGACGGACCGGTATGTTCAATGAAAATACTGGTCCAGACGGATCGGTAATAATAATAATAATAATAATAATAATAATAATAATAATAATAATAATAATAATAATAATAGTGCTTCTCTGTCAATGGCTGATGCAAATCTGCACATGCGCCTCCATCGTCTCACCCGTGAGGGGAGTACGAAGAATTGACGATAGGCTCTAATGACACCCCCGCAAGGGCAGTTCCAACACTTCCAGACGGACCGGTATGTTCAATGAAAATACCGGTGGCACCGACGGGAATCGAACTGGCGACAGGGCCCAGATGGTAGAACTTGACCACTGGGCTATCACGGTGTCCATAATAATAATAATAATAATAATAATAATAATAATAATAATAATAATAATAATAATAATGATAATGTATCTCCTGCCAATTGCTGTGCCAAAAGGCCATGTGCATCCAGTCCTCCATTCCATAAGGAAAGTCTCCACACCAATCGGTGGAATAAAGGAAGTGACGGCATAGAACATTACTCTAGGAGCTATATACCAATCAGCCCATGGAAAGGAACCGATGGCCTATGTATTCCCTAATAATAATAATAATAATAATAATAATAATAATAATAATAATAATAATAATAATAATAATAATAATAATAATAGTGCTTCTCTGTCAATGGCTGATGCATTTCTGCACATGCGCCTCCATCGTCTCACCCGTGAGGGGAGTACGAAGAATTGACGATAAGCTCTAATGACACCCCCGCAAGGGCAGTTCCAACACTTCCAGACGGGCCGGTATGTTCGATGAAAATACTGGTCCAGATGGATCGGTATGTTCAATGAAAATACTGGTGGCACCGACGGGAATCGAACTGGCGACAGGGCCCAGATGGTAGAACTTGACCACTGGGCTATCACGGTGTCCAAATAATAATAATAATAATAATAATAGTGCTTCTCTGTCAATGGCTGATGCATTTCTGCACATGCGCCTCCATCGTCTCACCCGTGAGGGGAGTACGAAGAATTGACGATAAGCTCTAATGACACCCCCGCAAGGGCAGTTCCAACACTTCCAGACGGGCCGGTATGTTAAATGAAAATACTGGTCCAGAAATAGACCGGTATGTTCAATGAAAATACTGGTGGCACCGACGGGAATCGAACTGGCGACAGGGCCCAGATGGTAGAACTTGACCACTGGGCTATCACGGTGTCCATAATAATAATAATAATAATAATAATAATAATAATAATAATAATAATAATAATAATAATAATAATAGTAATAATAATAATAATAATAATAAAATAATAATAGTGCTTCTCTGTCAATGGCTGATGCAAATCTGCACATGCGCCTCCATCAATAAAATAATAATAATAATAATAACAATAATAATAATAATAATAATAATAATAATAATAATAATAATAGACTTATCAGTCAATTGGCCTTTGATCCTGTCGAACATGTGCCTCCATTGGTAGCACGGGGCCGTTCGGTGACGCGGCTCCGCTCCAAAGACTCCACTGGCGGTGCAATGTGCAAATGAGCGTGCTGTGCATGTGCAAGTGGGTGCAAGGAGTGAGAGGAGTTATCTGCCGAGAAGAAGTCCGCGACGCTGCGAATAATAATAATAATAATAATACTATATCTGAGGCGTACTGATGCAGCTAATGGCATATCCTCAACGGACATAAGCCTCCAATACCCTTGTTCGAGGTCCTCCACCCCCCCGTGTCAGTCTCTCGCCTGATGATCGGGGCCACCGATGGAGCTCCTGGGGGCAAGACTGCACTAAGCCGAGGTTATTCCGCAGTCCCAGCAACCTCTTGCAAGACGTCACCGAATGTGCAAGTGCATACACCAAGCACGGTTGCTAGAGCTGCCTCGAAACCCCACCCATAACAATCTGGTGTCTGCTGGGTCCTGGGCTATCAACCAGCATATGCGGAGTTTAAGATCTTTTACGCGCGCAACGACCCTCCTCCCCAGCATCTACCACCAAAGGGTTATGAGTTGGCGTCACAGTTTAACGCCTTGAGGCCATTGGGCTGGAACTCTGTTTAGCAAGTGTGACTAGGTTTTTTCATCGGGATTTCCCTCAAATATGTCACAGTCAACACTCCAAGGCAGATTTACTATATCTGAGGCGTACTGATGCAGCTAATGGCATATCCTCAACGGACATAAGCCTCCAATACCCTTGTTCGAGGTCCTCCACCCCCCCGTGTCAGTCTCTCGCCTGATGATCGGGGCCACCGATGGAGCTCCTGAGGGCAAGACTGCACTAAGCCGAGGTTATTCCGCAGTCCCAGCAACCTCTTGCAAGACGTCACCGAATGTGCAAGTGCATACACCAAGCGCGGTTGCTAGAGCTGCCTCGAAACCCCACCCATAACAATCTGGTGTCTGCTGGGTCCTGGGCTATCAACCAGCATATGCGGAGTTTAAGATCTTTTACGCGCGCAACGACCCTCCTCCCAGCATCTACCACCAAAGGGTTATGAGTTGGCGTCACAGTTTAACGCCTTGAGGCCATTGGGCTGGAACTCTGTTTAGCAAGTGTGACTAGGTTTTTTCATCGGGATTTCCCTCAAATATGTCACAGTCAACACTCCAAGAATAATAATAATAATAATAATAATAATAATAATAATAATAATAATAATAATAATAATAGGCTTCCTCAGACTATAGCATCAGATCCAGATCCTGGACATGTGCCTCCATTAATAATAATAATAATAATAATAATAATAATAATAATAATAATAATAATAACCAGGGGCTGCGCCAACACCTGAAAGGATGGTTTACCGGTGCGCTTCGCGCACCAAACCCCGCCAGCCCCACTTCTTATCACTTTTTGGAGGGCCCCCGGACCCCCCCCCCCCCTCCCGCCCCCTTTCCCTTCGACAGGGTACGTTGAATTGCCGGAGGTGCCGCAAAGGGCGCCTGGTGGCAAAAAAACCTCAATTTTCAGGTGTGGGTGCCACCCGCGACCAGAACGGGTACGTACAATCGCAGGGCTCCCCCGGACCCCCCTTTCCCTTCGACAGGGTACGTTGAATTGCCGGAGGTGCCGCCTGGTGGCAAAAAACCTCAATTTTCAGGTGTGGTACCACCCGCGACCAGAACGGGTACATACAATCACAGGGCTGGGGTTCCCGGGGGAAGGGCCCCCCGGACCCCCCCCTGCCCCGTCAACAGGGTAAGTTCCATTGCCGGAGGTACCGGCAAGTACTGCTAAAAAACAAGGAAATTTGGTATTCAGGACACTCCCCTAACGCAAATATTTGCGTGAATTCAAAAAAAATTATACCAGCATCAAGATCGAGTCCGGGGCTAACCACCCTGCCAATGTGAGCTCCCAACTTCTGGTTCACACAAACCATGATTTATTCCGACGAGGGTGCAAAAAAAAGGCTAAAAAAACAAGGAATTTTCGCATTCAGGACATTCCCCTAACGCAAATATTTGCGTGAATTCCAAAGAAATTATATCAGCATCAAGATGGAGTCTGGGGCTAGACACCCTGTCATTATGAGATCCCAAATCCTCCTGGTTCACACATATCATGATTTATTCCGATTGAGGTGCGAAAAAAAACAAGGAATTTTGGCATTCAGGACACTGCCCTAACGCAAATACTTGCGTGAATTCCAAAAAAATCATATCAGCATCAAGATCGAGTCTGGGGCTAACCACCCTTCAAATATGAGCTCCCAACTCCTCCTCGTTCCGACAAACCACGATTTATTCCGACAGGGGTGCGAAAATGAGGGGTGGGGGGGGGGTAGGTACACAATTTTCATTTTCCCCCTCCCCCAAAACCCACCACCCCCTTCATCAACACCTTTCAGGGATAATAATAATAATAATAATAATAATAATAATAATAATAATAATAGTAATAGTAATAATAATAATAATAATAATGATAATGATAATGATAATAGTGCTTCTCTGTCAATGGCTGATGCATTTCTGCACATGCGCCTCCATCGTCTCACCCGTGAGGGGAGTACGAAGAATTGACGATAAGCTCTAATGACACCCCCGCAAAGGCAGTTCCAACACTTCCAGACGGACCGGTATGTTCAATGAAAATACTGGTCCAGAAGGACCGGTATGTTCAATGAAAATACTGGTGGCACCGACGGGAATCGAACTGGCGACAGGGCCCAGATGGTAGAACTTGACCACTGGGCTATCACGGTGTCATTAATAATAATAATAATAATAATAATCATAATAATATATATATTGATCTGTCATGGCTGAGCCCGAGGGCCATGCGCCTCCATCCGTCGACCCAACAGGGACTACAGTGAGTATGTTGGGGAGGGAAGAGTGACTCTAACCATCCTGCATAGAAGGTCCCAAAAGGAAGTTCCTACTACCCGCACAGTGTCGGGTACCTTGCAGGAAATCAACTACAAATGATTGATCTTCCCCGCGTGAGAGCTCCACGAGACTGGGTAGGTCCCGCATGGAGGTACTCACAGGGGTAGCAGACATTTCATGCGGTCTGCCAGCGCATGAGGACGTTTTGTGGTAAGTGTCTGGGACGCCTCGAAACCCGTCACCACCCCTAGATCTCGGAATGTAAATACCCCTTCGATCCCACGTGGTGTATGTCTTATAAAAAACAACACAACGACATGGCCTCGGAACCAACGCAACAACATAGCCTCGGAACCCACATCGACATAGCCTCGGAAACCACACAACAACAGAGCCTCGGAACCAACACAACAACATAGCCTCGGAACCAACACAACAACATAGCCTCGGAACCAACACAACAACATAGCCTCGGAGCCAACACAACGACATAGCCTCGAAACCAGTGGGAAGAGGCCCAACCACCTCCTCTTCCCGTGGGGTGCCATACTGTGCACCCCTCCATAATAATAATAATAATAATAATAATAATAATAATAATAATAACACTATATCTGAGGCGTACTGATGCAGCTAATGGCATATTCTCAACGGACATAAGCCTCCAGTACCCTTGTTCGAGGTCCTCCACCCCCCCGTGTCAGTCTCTCGCCTGATGATCGGGGCCACCGATGGAGCTCCTGAGGGCAAGACTGCACTAAGCCGAGGTTATTCCGCAGTCCCAGCAACCTCTTGCAAGACGTCACCGAATGTGCAAGTGCATACACCAAGCGCGGTTGCTAGAGCTGCCTCGAAACCCCACCCATAACAATCTGGTGTCTGCTGGGTCCTGGGCTATCAACCAGCATATGCGGAGTTTAAGATCTTTTACGCGCGCAACGACCCTCCTCCCCAGCATCTACCACCAAAGGGTCATGAGTTGGCGTCACAGTTTAACGCCTTGAGGCCATTGGGCTGAATAATAATAATAATAATAATAATAATAGTGCTTCTCTGTCAATGGCTGATGCATTTCTGCACATGCGCCTCCATCGTCTCACCCGTGAGGGGAGTACGAAGAATTGACGATAGGCTGTAATGACGCCCCCGCAAGGGCAGTTCCAACACTTCCAGACGGACCGGTATGTTCAATGAAAATACTGGTCCAGACGGACCGGTATGTTCAATGAAAATACTGGTGGCACCGACGGGAATCGAACTGGCAACAGGGCCCAGATGGTAGAACTTGACCACTGGGCTATCACGGTGTCCAATAATAATAATAATAATAATAATAATAATAATAATAATAATAATAATAATAATAATAATAATAATAATAAATTATAGGGCTTGTGTTCCCGGGGGTCCCCGGACCCCCCCCTTCCATAGTCGACAGAGTACGTTCAATGGACGGAGGTAACCGGCATAAACCCTGCTGGCACAACTCTTATAGCCTTGGAGCATTCTGGGCCATTCATTTCGGTGCCGGCTAATGCGCGTGGGGTACGTACAATTGCAGGGCTGGGGTTGCCGGGGGGAAGGGCCTCCCGAACCCCCCCCCCCCCCCCCCCCCACCTCCCTGTCGACAGTCTACGTTCAACTGCCGGAGGTACCGGCAAGTACTCTCAAAAAAACAAGGAATGTTGGCATTCAGGACACTCCCTAACGCAAATATTTGCGCGAATTCCAACAAAATTATATCAGCATCAAAATCGAGTCTGGCTAGCCACCCTGCAAATATGAGCTCCCAACTCCTCCTGGTTCCCACAAACCATGATTTATTCCGACAGGGGTTGCAGAAATGGGGTGAAAAAACAGGAAATTGCGGCATTCAGGACGCTCCCCTAACGCAAATACTTGCGTAAATTCAAAAAAAATTACACCAGCATCAACATCGAGTCTGGGCTAGCCACACTGCAAATATGAGCTCCCAACTACTCCTGGTCCCCACAAACCATGATTTATTCCGACAGAAGTGCGGAAATGCGAGGGAGGGGGGGGGGGGGGGTATTCCATTTCCCCCTTCCCCCCAAACCCCCACCCCCTACTCCAACACCTTCCAGCGATAATAATAATAATAATAATAATAATAATAATAATAATAATAATAATAATAATAATACTATATCTGAGGCGTACTGATGCAGCTAATGGCATATCCTCAACGGACATAAGCCTCCAATACCCTTGTTCGAGGTTTTCCACCCCCCCGTGTCAGTCTCTCGCCTGATGATCGGGGCCACCGATGGAGCTCCTGAGGGCAAGACTGCACTAAGCCGAGGTTATTCCGCAGTCCCAGCAACCTCTTGCAAGACGTCACCGAATGTGCAAGTGCATACACCAAGCGCGGTTGCTATAGCTGCCTCGAAACCCCACCCATAACAATCTGGTGTCTGCTGGGTCCTGGGCTATCAACCAGCATATGCGGAGTTTAAGATCTTTTACGCGCGCAACGACCCTCCTCCCCAGCATCTACCACCAAAGGGTTATGAGTTGGCGTCACAGTTTAACGCCTTGAGGCCATTGGGCTGGAACTCTGTTTAGCAAGTGTGACTAGGTTTTTTCATCGGGATTTCCCTCAAATATGTCACAGTCAACACTCCAAGGCAGATTTACTATATCTGAGGCGTACTGATGCAGCTAATGGCATATCCTCAACGGACATAAGCCTCCAATACCCTTGTTCGAGGTCCTCCACCCCCCCGTGTCAGTCTCTCGCCTGATGATCGGGGCCACCGATGGAGCTCCTGAGGGCAAGACTGCACTAAGCCGAGGTTATTCCGCAGTCCCAGCAACCTCTTGCAAGACGTCACCGAATGTGCAAGTGCATACACCAAGCGCGGTTGCTAGAGCTGCCTCGAAACCCCACCCATAACAATCTGGTGTCTGCTGGGTCCTGGGCTATCAACCAGCATATGCGGAGTTTAAGATCTTTTACGTGCGCAACGACCCTCCTCCCCAGCATCTACCACCAAAGGGTTATGAGTTGGCGTCACAGTTTAACGCCTTGAGGCCATTGGGCTGAATAATAATAATAATAATAATAATAATAATAATAGTGCTTCTCTGTCAATGGCTGATGCATTTCTGCACATGCGCCTCCATCGTCTCACCCGTGAGGGGAGTACGAAGAATTGACGATAAGCTCTAATGACACCCCGCAAGGGCAGTTCCAACACTTCCAGACGGGCCGGTATGTTCAATGAAAATACTGGTCCAGAAATAGACCGATGTTCAATGAAAATACTGGTGGCACCGACGGGAATCGAACTGGCGACAGGGCTCAGATGGTAGAACTTGACCACTGGGCTATCGCGGTGTCCATAATAATAATAATAATAATAATAATAATAATGATAATATAATAATTAGGGGCTGCGCCAACACCTGAAAGGATGGTTTGCGGTGCGCGAATTCGCGCACCTCCCCCCCCCCCCCCCCACACACACACAACACCCCCCCCCCCCCCTTTTGCAGGTGTCGGGTACACCAAACATTAGCCTCAAAGTCCCTCGGGTGTGCGCAAACGGCGCCTGGTGGCGCAAAAATCTCAATTTCCCGCTGTTTATGCCACCCGGCGCCACAATTTTTATATTTCGAAGAGAGCTCATCAAGAAGTGTCAGATACACCAAATAACAGCCGCTAACTCCCTCTGGTGTGCGCAAACGGCGGCTGGTGGCACAAGACCTCAATTTTCTGGTGTGGGTGCCACCCGCGACCAAACTGGTACGTACAATCGCCGGGCTGGGGTTCCCGGGGGGAGGGCCCCCCGGACCCCCCCTTTCCCGTCGACAGGGTACGTTCAATTTCCGGAGGGCGCCTGGTGGGACAAGACCTCATTTTCTGGGGTGGGTGCCACCCGCGACCAAAACGGGTACGTACAATTGCCGGGCTGGGGTTCCCGGGAGGAGGCCCCCCCCCCCTGCCCCGTCGACAGGGTACGTTCAATTGCCGGGGGGGCCCTCCCCCGTCGACAGGGTACGTTCAATTGCCGGAGGTACAGGCAAGTACTGCTAAAGAACAAGGAAATTTGGTATTCAGGACACTCCCCTGACGCAAATATTTGCGTGAATTCCAAAAAAATTATACCAGCATCAAGATCGAGTCTGCGGCTAGCCACCCTGCCAATATGAGCTCCCAACTCCTCCTGGTTCCCACAAACCATGATTTATTCCGATGGGAGAGAAGAAAATAGGCTAAAAAAACAAGGATTTTCGCATTCAGGACATTCCCCTAACGCAAATATTTGCGTGAATTTCAAAAAATTGTATCAGCATCAAGATCGAGTCTGGGGCTTGACACCCTGTCATTATGAGTTCCCAACTCCTCCTGGTTCAAACAAACCATGATTTACTCCGAGGGGTGCGAAAAAAAACAAGGAATTTTGGCATTCAGGACACTCCCCAAACGCAAATATTTGCGTGAATTCCAAAAAAATCATATCAGCATCAACACCGAGTCTGGGGCTAGCTACCATGCAAATATGAGCTCCCAACTCCTCCTCGTTCTCACAAACCATGATTCATTCCGACAGGGGTGCGAAAATGCGGGGGGGGGGGGGTGGGCTGAGGGGGGGGGGGGGGTACACAATTTTCATTTCCCCCCTCCCCCTAAACCCCCCACCCCTTCACCAACACCTTTCAGGGATAAAATAATAATAATAATAATAATAATAATAATAATAATAATAATAATAGTGCTTCTCTGTCAATGGCTGATGCATTTCTGCACATGCGCCTCCATCGTCTCACCCGTGAGGGGAGTACGAAGAATTGACGATAAGCTCTAATGACACCCCCGCAAGGGCAGTTCCAACACTTCCAGACGGGCCGGTATGTTCAATGAAAATACTGGTCCAGACGGAAATAATAATAATAATAATAATAATAATAATAATAATAATAATAATAATAATAGTGCTTCTCTGTCAATGGCTGATGCATTTCTGCACATGCGCCTCCATCGTCTCACCCGTGAGGGGAGTACGAAGAATTGACGATAAGCTCTAATGACACCCCCGCAAGGGCAGTTCCAACACTTCCAGACGGGCCGGTATGTTCAATGAAAATACTGGTCCAGACGGATCGGTATGTTCAACGAAAATACTGGTGGCACCGACGGGAATCGAACTGGCGACAGGGCCCAGATGGTAGAACTTGACCACTGGGCTATCACGGTGTCCAAAATAATAATAATAATAATAATAATAATAATAATAATAATAATAATATAATAGTCCTTCTCAGTCAATGGCGAATGCATTTCTGCACATGTGCCTCCATCGTCTCACCCGTGAGGGGAGTACGAAGATTTGACGATAGGCTCTATTGACACTCCCGCAAGGCAGCTCCAAGCCTTCCAGACAGACCAATACTTTCAAAGAAAATATCCTTTGAAAATACTGGCACCGACGGGAATCGAACTGGCGACTGGTCCCAGATGGTAGACCTTAACCACTGGGCTATCGCGGTGCCACTGATAATATAATAATAATGATAATAATAATAATAATAATAATAATAATAATAATAATAATAATAATAATAATAATAATAATAAGAATAATAATAATAATAACAATAACAATAATAATAATAATAATAATAATAATAGTGCTTCTCTGTCAATGGCTGATGCATTTCTGCACATGCGCCTCCATCGTCTCACCCGTGAGGGGAGTACGAAGAATTGACGATAAGCTCTAATGACACCCCCGCAAGGGCAGTTCCAACACTTCCAGACGGACCGGTATGTTCAATGAAAATACTGGTCCAGAAATAGACCGGTATGTTCAATGAAAATACTGGTGGCACCGACGGGAATCGAACTGGCGACAGGGCCCAGATGGTAGAACTTGACCACTGGGCTATCACGGTGTCCACAATAATAATAATAATAATAATAATAATAATAATAATAATAATAATAATAATAATAATAATAATAATAATAATAATAATAATAATAGTGCTTCTCTGTCAATGGCTGATGCAAATCTGCACATGCGCCTCCATCGTCTCACCCGTGAGGGGAGTACGAAGAATTGACGATAGGCTCTAATGACACCCCCGCAAGGGCAGTTCCAACACTTCCAGACGGACCGGTATGTTCAATGAAAATACCGGTGGCACCGACGGGAATCGAACTGGCGACAGGGCCCAGATGGTAGAACTTGACCACTGGGCTATCACGGTGTCCAAATAATAATAATAATAATGATAATAATAAAATAATAATAACAATAATAATAATAATAATAATAATAATAATAATAATAATAATAATAATAGTAATAATAGTGCTTCTCTGTCAATGGCTGATGCATTTCTGCACATGCGCCTCCATCGTCTCACCCGTGAGGGGAGTACGAAGAATTGACGATAAGCTCTAATGACACCCCCGCAAGGGCAGTTCCAACACTTCCAGACGGGCCGGTATGTTCAATGAAAATACTGGTGGAACCGACGGGAATTGAACTGGCGACAGGGCCCAGA
>WBZZ01002306.1:32500-35000 GCA_019918135.1 Paulinella micropora | reverse complement strand
AGATATACAGATACAGATATACAGATACAGATATACAGATACAGATATACAGATACAGATATACAGATACAGATATACAGATACAGATATACAGATACAGATATACAGATACAGATATACAGATACAGATATACAGATATACAGATACAGATATACAGATACAGATATACAGATACAGATATGCAGATACAGATATGCAGATACAGATACAGATACAGATACAGATACAGATACACAGATACAGATACACAGACACAGATACACAGACACAGACACAGATACAGATACAGATACAGATACAGATACAGATAGATACAGATACAGATACAGATAGATACAGATACAGATACAGATACAGATACAGATACAGATACAGATACAGATATACAGATACAGATATACAGATACAGATATACAGATACAGATACAGATACAGATACAGATACAGATACAGATACAGATACAGATACAGATGCAGATACAGATACAGATGCAGATGCAGATGCAGATGCAGATGCAGATGCAGATACAGATACAGATACAGATACAGATACAGATACAGATACAGAACAGATACAGACAGATACAGTGCAGTACAGTGCAGTGCAGTGCAGTGCAGTACAGTACAGTTCAGTACAGTACAGTACAGATACAGTACAGATACAGTACAGTACAGTACAGTACAATGCAATGCAATGCAATGCAAGACAATGCAATGCAAGACAATTCAATGCAAGACAATCCAATGCAATACAATACAATACAATACAATACAATACAATACAATGCCATGCAATACCATGCCATGCCATGCTATGCCATGCAATTCAATGCCATGCAATGCAATGCAATGCAACGCAACGCAACGCAACGCAACGCAACGCAACGCAACGCAATACAACGCAATGCAATGCAATGCAATACAATACAATACAATACAATACAAAACAATACAAAACAATACAAAACAAGACAATAAAATACAATACAATACAATACAATACAATGCAATGCAGTACAATACAATACAATACAATACAATACAATGCAATACAATACAATACAATACAATACAATACAATAAATACAATACAATACAATACAATACAATACAATTAGTAAGTGTGAATCTTTCATCCTGCACGTCCGGGAAGGTCAGAGAACATCGACGTTTAAAAAAAAATTATTAAAAAAAAAAAAAAAAAAAAAAAAAAAAAAAAAAAAAAAAAAAAAAAAAAAAAAAAAAAAAAAAAAAAAAAAAAAAAAAAAAAAAAAAAAAAAAAAAAAAAAAAAAAAAAAAAAAAACATTAATGATTAAAATTCTAAGCTGGAAAAAAAAAAACTTTTTTTTGCTGCGCAAGCTTGCAAAACTTCATTTCACAACATACCATACATCACTAGTTACATCCCATGAGCTCTCTCCCCTCTCTCCTAGGTCGCGAAAAAGACCTCTCTCTAGAAAAAAAAATTTTGGTAATGCCATTTTTCCCTGCCAGGTCTGGGAAAATGCCGCCAAATTGCCTATATTCCTCAAAAATTGCCTTTTTGGTTCGATTGGCAATTGGCTGACTGGAAATTAGGAAAGACTCATCAAGCTGTTTGCTGCTGAAAAATATTATGTTTGCTTGTGCTTTGGCATAGTCCATTATACATTCTTTCTTTCCACGATAAGATCCTAAATTGTGAATAAGTATCTTTGCTACGTGTGTAATGCACCGAAACTACACTGTAAGCCCGTTTATTCAAGCTTTACCCTGAAACGGTCAAGATATACCTTGAAAAGCCTCAAGGTATTGATTTCTTTACCTTGAACAGCCTCAAGGTAGTGATTTCTATATATTGAAATTGATAAAAGCCTCAAGGTATTGATTTCTATACCATGAAACAATGAAAAAAAAATTTTCCATGTTTCAAGGTAAAAAATTTATACCTTGAAAGTTTCAATGGTACGTTCGGCCCGCGATAAGAAATCAGGAAAAAAACGCGCCCTCGATAAGAAATCAGGAAAAGTAGTCAGGAAGTGTGCCAAAACAAAATTTAGTATTTTTACCTTTGGTGGGGGGTTCAAAAAAGCATTTGTTTGATTTTCCCCCTCCTTTTTAATCTTTTCTGTCAAGCTTAAGAGTGCCTGTCTAACGTGGTATTGATCAAGTACTAGCCCTAGTCTTTGATAGTTAGTGTACCTATTGCAAAACTACGTGCTCGGAACTACTTTGCAGACGTAGGAATAAACATCTTTTGATATATATTCTTATACATGTCCCGAGTTCAATCAGTGACATGGAAGGCGTATGCACAAAGGGTTGTTAGTCTACTGTTGTGGTGAGATAAATGAGATGGATGCTTTTTATTTGCTTGCACGTTTACTTTTTTTATTTACTACATTATGCATCATTTATATCTACTTTATAACGTACATATATATATAAATTTTTCTCTGTATCTCTTTCTCTCAGTCTCTCTGTTGTTTTTCTCTCTCTCTTTCTCTCTTTCTCTCTTT